>PITA01003645.1:85287-136181 GCA_004023965.1 Spilogale gracilis | reverse complement strand
GCATATTTTTGTCATGTAACTTCCTGAATATGTCTTGCCAGCCCTTTCTGGCTTGCCAGGTTTCTGTGGAAAGGTCTGACGTTATTCTGATGGTCCTCCCTCTATAGGTAAGGGATCGCTTTCTCCTAGCTTCCCTTAAGACATATTCTTTGGTTTTATGATTCAAGAATTTTACTATTATGTGCCTGGAGGTTTTTCTAGTCTCATTGATCTTGGGGGGTGTTCTCTCTGCTTCTAGGACATGAACATTTGTTTCATTCCTCAGATTTGGGAAATTTTCATCCATGATTTGTTCAACAATATTTTCTAGGTTTCTCTCTTTCTCGATTCCTTCAGGGACTCCACGGAATAGGAAGGAGGAGCAAGAGAAGTCTTGGAGCAAACAACTAAAATCCCAAGAAAACAAAATAAGGGAAATGAATGATGCCATGAAACTCTCCAATATCAGAATTATTGGAATCCCTGAGGGAGTCTGTATTTTAATTCACTTCCCAGAAGATCCTAACAATGGCAGAGGTTGGGGAAACACTAGCTTGGGTGAAGTCTAAGCTCTTCTGAAGCAGGGGAGAAAGGAGAGCCTAGTACCTTCTTTGTTAATGTCCACCACCTGTGCAGTTCCTATGTCAATTTCTACTCTGTACATTGCTCTTCCTGGCCCCTCCCACTGTTCATCAATCAGAGGGACAGGTGAAAGTCTCAGCCTGGCACCAGCATCACCTCCTCTAACCTATAGCAACGATAAAGGGGAAAGTATCAGTGCAAGATGCCCCTCCCTATCTTCCTGCAGCCACGTCATGGCCAATGTTGGCTCCAATCTGACTCTGGGTGCCCCAGAAATGGGGCCACTTTGCATCATGTTCCATTATTTCAAAGAATCAAATGGAAACTGGACATTTATCCAGAGTAATGAAGCTCTCAGGTATCCCTCTCTCCTTTCTTCCCTTTCTTCCTTTACTCATTATCAATGGCATACATATTATGTGCCAGGCCCTGTACTAAATGCGAGGGATTCCCTGCTGAGCCAGGTAGCCCACAGTCTGTGGGAAGATCTAATCTGATAAACCCCTGAAATGATGCTCTGAAGGAAGGCAACTCCACTGTAGAGCTCATAACAAAGGGGTCTGACCCTGCCTAGAAAGTGACCTATGAGACATAAAGATGAGGCACAGGAAAAAGCTTATATAGAGGTCCCACTGGGCTAAGGCCAAAGTGGCCATCCCACAGAATGAGTGCAGAGTGGGTGATAGGAGGTAACACTACCAAGACAGATCAATGCCATCCATTTAATATTTTGGGCTTTATTACATGAGCAGTGGGAAGGTATTGGAAGAGGTTCAAGCTGTGTAAGAGGGGAGCTCACCAGAGCCTCTGACCACAGGGTGGTAGCAAATGTGCAGATCAGGAGACTTAGGGGGCAACTGAGGGAACCCCTGTGACTAGGCCATGGTGGTGACCACAGACATGGAGAGAAATGGACATTTCAAGGGCTAAAACTAACAAAGGATGAATTTGTTTTTTTATTGGGAAATTTTTAAAAATCATAATTTATTCAATTTGGCAGGAGAGCAGGGCAATAGGAGGGAGGAATAATCAGAGGTGTCCTTGAAGGAAGAAGTTTGAGAAATTGTGATTCGATCCAACTTCTCACACAGATGAAGAGGTCCTGACCCAGAGACGTGGAAGCATTTGTTTCGAGTCATGTGTTAGTTCAGGGAGATGGCTAGAACACCGTCTGCCCCAGGATCAGTCCAGGTGGGAATCAAGGCAGAGAAATTATAGCAGCCAAGGCTAGGTTGAGTCAAGGCAGTCCCGGGCTCCACAAAGTTGTTGGAAAGAAAGGGAAATATGTTCAGTGGCCCTCAGGCTCTGGGATGGCCTGAACTAGATAAAGCCTCATGCTACAGCACACGACTAGGAGAACAAAGATCATGCAAAGATGGAAGCCCATGTCACTGTCCCAAGACGTTAGAACGACACCTCTCCTCCTTTCACCCAGCCACAGAGCCGAAGGGCATCACATCCAGGACAAATGCAAGTCAACCAGACCCTGCTCACACTCCCCCATGACACATGCAGCACCTCTGCCCCCTCACCCCGTCCACTCTGAGGGGCCCCTCACACCTACTTTCCCAGATGTGTTCCCCGGGCTGATGAAGCACAGCTGGATGCACCCAGCCCCCACCCCAAGCAAGTTTTGGGGCCTTTGCAGACATTTACACAAATGGAGACAAGAGGCTTCTCTCAGCCAAAAAGATGAGCCCAGCCAAAGAACGTAGACACTCCACGTGACATCTGAAACAACTTGCCCCTCACACGGATTGATAGAACGGCTGCTACAAGATTAATTGTATTTTTCCTGGAACAAAGCTGGAAATCACTCAAAGGGCAATAAATGCTAAAATCTGTCTATGCTCTGCCAAAATTTCAGACAAAAAGCCAATAAGGCAATTTTTACCTTACGTGCTCGAATGGATTTTTTTTTCTTTTTTTAAACAGATCCATGCTGCTTGCAATGGCCTAGATCAGTCCAGGAGCTCAAAAGAGCTGCTCAGTTTTAGGAGGTGAGTGAATTCTCCCAGGTCAGCTGCACTTCAAACCACATATTGGATATGCCACCCAAGGGAGCCCACAGCCCACATCTCCTTATTAAATTCCATACAGAAATAATGGCCTGCCAACTATGTGGACAAAACAGAGCAGTTCCTAAGGTCACTTCTTCTTGAGGTAGAGAAGCCAAGAATGTGAAGGTTATGGTGGCAAGGCAAAAGAACCTGTTAGCCACAGCTACTTCTGAGTTTGCAAAACATTGCAAAGATTAATATTGCAAAATCTCAGTCTGGAGCCAGACCAAAGCACTCCGGGACTCCCTCAGGGTTAAGGAGGTGGTGATAATAAGCTGTGTCTTATATGTGTAAGGCAACTTATAGGCTATAAAGAATTTTCATACATTATCACATTTATCCTCCCAATAACCCAGTGAGTTGGGTATTAGTATTAATCTCACTTGACAGATGAGGAAAGTCGGGATCAGAAATTTTAAACTGGCTTCCAGAAATTTGCTAGAAAGAATGATCAGAAATGCATATAAAGACTGATACAAGTTACAGCTTGTTTACAAAATGTATAAATGTTGCATCAGTCAATGTTCTAGCAGGAATTGGACAGCACACTCAAAATAGAGTAAGTTTAGAAAGCTGTAACAAGGGGTTATTTACAAAAGTGAAAGACTGGTGTGGAAAAGTATGCAAAGGACAGATTAGACCCTTGGGATGTGTAACCACAGGGCTATTACATTCTGAGGCTGAAGGGCTATGGAGAAGAAGCAGAACCTGGAAAGAACCCACCTGACGAGGTGCCATGACCTTCAGTCAAAGCAAGGAGTAGGTAGGGGAAATAGAAAATCCAATCCTTGGGTCCCAGATTGGCCAAAAGCAGTGAAAAGTCAGAGGGCAACAGGACCATCAAGTTAACCACACAACTGAGTCTCCCTGAGCAGTAAGCAAGCTGGGGAAAATATGGAATGAATCAAATGGAAGAGATCTTTGAAGAGTTATTTATAACTAAAACCCAATCTGCACACTCAGTGTTTGGAGAGCAGTTAAACATATTAGGGTTCATACAAACAATAGAGTATTTGTGTAGCCACCAAACATCCCTTTCATTCTCAAAGAACAATGCTAACAGAGAGTATGTTAATGATATCATAAAAGCTCAAAAAAGTCAGACTTTGTTAAAAAGAAGAAGAACTACATATATCAAATGATTCTAAATGTGCATGAGATAAAGGAAGGCTGGAAGGAAAGACACAGAGAAGTAATCATCTCTGGGTATTATGTCTGGGTTGTACAATGAGACTGTCATTGCCATGTTGTTTCTACTTCTTTCATTGCACATTACTCTATTTTTTCCAAATGTTCTATAATGAACACATCATTATAACCCGGAGAAGATATATACTGACTTAAAGCAGATTATCTTAAATCCTTAGAAATTCAGAAGAATGAAATTGAAAAATCCTCAGCTCTAGTTAACTCTCGGTATAAGGGAAGACAGGAAAAAACAAATCTATTCCTCAGCTGATCTCAAATTGGATGTCAGGTATGCTCAGGACAACTCCAAGTCAGGTGTTCGCCTGTTTGTCTTACAATGCGTCTCCATAGCAATCCTGTGACAAAAGGGTCAATTCCTCCTTCTATTGACAAAATGACCCAGGCTTAGAAGAATTATACCACTACACAAGGTCACACTGCCTGTGAACGACAGAGCCACGATCTGAGCCAGATTGCCTGATTCCCACAAGGTGGGCAACACCCCTAACACGGGCTGCTGTACCCCAGGAGTGCTATCCTGCACAAGTTCTTCTAGAATCCCATGACCCCAGGGAATTATAGAAGACATGTCCCAAGCATTTCTTGGACATCCTGAGCTAACAGTCAAGATTGAGAAATTCCAGAAAGCACAAAAGAATTAAGTCCCAGTCTGGTGTCCCATTCATCAAATCATCCTCTACAGAACAAGGAGTTTGATGACCTCAAAGTTCCCTCCAAGCCTCCCCCATTATGAATAATGATGACTATACAGAATGAGATTATACTGAGTACTGACTATGTGCCAAGTGCTGAACAGCTTGCTCCCACAATCACCTAGTCCCATCCTCACAACCTTCGGAAGCAAGTCTATCTCTGCCTCTGTCTCATACAGGAAGACATGGGGTTCTGGAGGATTTAAGAAACTTGCCCAAGATCAGATGGCTAAGTAAGTGCAGACTGGGCCATGAATGCAGATTTGTCTGACCAGAAAACTCAGTCCCTCGGAGTTTCTTAATTAGATGAGGAGATGGGCCAGACTTACTTGAGAAAGTCACAGAATAATAAATCATCAGTACTTTTTAGTACTTAATAACAACGTCTCCCACAGGGCTTCTATGATGCTCAAAATCCTACCATAGGGACTTCATTCTATTGTGTAGCTCGCTTTCCCAGTGTGAGATGTTGCTCCTCCGAGCTGGAAAATGCAGTCGGCCCATGTGCCAAGAAGAGAAGGGCACAGGAATCCGTGAGCATTAGCAGTTTCTGCCCCAGACAGAAAAGTGGCTCTTGCCCTGAATCATCAGGACTCATCCCTGGTGGCAGGATGATCAGAGGTTCATGGAATAGTCCAGATTTTTAGCCTCCACTTATTTTCCTTATTCTATTCCCGGCACCATTAGAAAGCGGCCCCACAATGATGCTGGTCCGCACCTCGTTGCCATGGGCAGCGGCTTCCAGAACAAGACATGAAAGCTTCTCAAAATGCCCCCCGCTACAAAACTCCCTCGGTTCTGCAGCTCACCACTTCAGGAGTTCACAAGAATTAACCAGTAGATGTCCTTTCTGCCCCTCGCATGGTCTACATCTGGGCGATGGCAGCAATGCCCACTCGACCTGGCTGTCCTCCCGGCTTCTCCTGACCATCCCTCCGCTCCAGCTCCATAGCCAGAGTTTACTTTTCTCCCCACAAGGGCCTCTGTACATTAAGATTCCATTTCACAGTGGGGTGAAAAGATAAGATGTATCTTAATTTACCTGGTGTTCTGCCTACCTAGCTTATTTAGATTTTTGGCCTGCTGAGAAGGAATTGCACCTAGCTTAATGACCAGTTCAGCACTTAACCTGTTGCTGACACGTGAATGTGTTCTAACCCTGGTTAAAATTCAGGGACAGCATTTAGGTTGGCAGCCTGGGGGTAAGAGACACTCTCTGGCCCTCTGTCATTACTGAATTTCCTGCCCAGCCAAGTCAAGAAAATAGGACTTGTAATGGGATTAAGTCTGAACTTAGAAAATGTCATTCCTTGAATTCCAACTATGGGTTTTAATGCTTTTTGGCATGGGTGAGGCCCCATATTTCTAGCCTGACACCCAAGCTTTGCCATTCCTACAGCTTCCAGAAGCTTGGTGGTTCTCTGCTGCCTACATTCTACAAATTATTAGAAATTAATTTGACTTGGTTCAGCATTATCTGACAATTGCACTGACCCCCCCGTGAACCTTTCTGGCTAATTTACATCCCCGCCATGCGGCTTAATGTCTCCAACACTGGTGCACATTATTTTAAGCTCATGCCAATTATAATTTTTTAATACAGTCTGAAAATCATGCTGTTACTTAGCAACAAAGGTCACTCCAATAAATAATAATATCTTGAGAGCCTATTGATACCCTCGATTCTTTTTCACGGGGATTGAGAGCTCGTGGTGAGACCTTTCCCAGCCACTGCTAACATTTGAGCTATTGACGAGTGTCCAAGACCTGCGGCTCCTTCATTACGTGTGAGTTCAGCATCCCGTGCACTTTTGGTTCTCTTCCTCCTCCTCACTTACAACTCTCTTAGCCACTGATATGCTGGGCCTGGCTGAGCACCTCTCTTGCCATCCCTACTCCCCAAGCTCCTTCACACCAGTGTCCACAGTAAGAAAATGGATAAATGTACACATCTGAAGGGCCACTGGATTCAGAAACATCAGTGAAATTCCCCAGAAGCTTTTATATCAGAAGCCAAGGGTTGAATATTGCTAATGATATAGGGGACCTCAACTTTTTTCTCACTATAGGCTTTTTCCTCTCCCTTTTTCCCCCTGGACCTTGGCTGCAGGTATGTTGCATGGGTAGACCTTTGGTGGACAAGTCCTACAGGGTTTAGGTGCTCTTGAACACAGCTGGACCTCAGACTTAAACCCCAAAGACACCCCCCTTGGCATCCTGCAGGTTTCCAGAATACTCCCAGCTTCCCTTTTCTGTTGGGGTGAAGGCCTTCTTTCTCCCTGGGCCTTCGGAAGCTCATCACACAGGGTTGTTTAAAAGCTGTAAAGTTGGGGCGCCTGGGTGACTCAGTTGGTTAAGCCACTACCTTCAGCTCAGGTCATGATCCTGGAGTTCCAGGATCGAGTCCCACATCCGGCTCCCAACTCCACAGGGATTCTGCTTCTCCCTCTGACCTTCTCCCCTCTCATGCTCTCTGTCACTCATTCTCTCTCAAATAAATAAATAAAATCTTAAAAAAGAAGAAGAAGCTGTGAAGTCCCATGTATATAAGAAAATCCTTTTAATGGGTCCCTGAAAAGATGAAGCATATCTCCATGAAGCCTAGGAGACTTTCCAGAGAAGGAGAAGCCCCGACACTCCCTCTGGACACTTTCCATTCCCCAAGAGCAAACTGCCCCACATACATCATCCTCGAGGTTGATTCAAAGACTACCAGCTCCCAACTCACTCCTCCCCATCAGGAGCCAGACTAGGATTTTCCTCATAGAGCCTGGTCCCTCTGACATGCCTAGACAAAAGGGAAGTGGTCTTACACTACTGGTTTAGATTGTACGTTCCCTAGACAGCAAGCCTGGTTTTACTAGTTAACTTTTATTCATTGCCAAGTACTGTGCCAAGCACTTTATAGATGCTAACTATTCAGTCTCAGGACACAGTGACAAATGCCTTCTCCTTGACTAAACTTTCACCAAGTTCCTCTCATTGTCTTTGCCACTAGAAGTCGACCTTGGACTTCCATGCCCGTCTTTGCTGAGTTCAGCTTTAACAAGACTCCCGCTAAGTCAGTTTAGAGAGGATTCCTTACCCTTGTTATCTGAGCACCCTTGACACCTGATCAAATTCTTTATCCCCCATCCTTGATATCGGATTATGCTGGCTTGCCCTCAACAAGAGTCTTGTTAAGTTGGCCTAGCAAGAGGTACCCCCCTCCCCGCCCTTGATGTCTCCTCTTAGCAATTTTCCACCCACTGACCACCTCATCCTGTTCTTCGGCTATAAATCCCCAGCTGTCCTTGCCATATTCAGAGTTGATCTTTTATTGTGATACCTGTATTGAAATAGTCCTGAAATGTCTTCCTTGCCATTTTGATAAAAGTCAGAATAAGTTTTTTCTTGCACAATAGGTACCGTCATTATTCCATCTAGAAAACCAGGAGCTGAGGCACAAAAGAGAACTCTGTTATTTGCCTAGCATGTATGGGAGACACGGTTTGAAGACTAGCATCTGACTTCAAAAATCCCCATTCCTTTAACCACTTCGCTTAACTGCCATTTTGTTACAAAGTTACTGTCATCCTCTCACTAGGGATAACACTGATTTTAAGGGCCACCAAATCAGACCAGAGCAGAAAGTCTTCAGTGGTCCTGTCTTCCACAGACAAGCTATAAAACAAAAGTATAAGAGATCATTCCTTTTTAGGTCTTATTATGCTAGATGAAGTCTAGCAAACGGGACCAGCTAAAATCCTCACTCTTTAGCCTGTTTTCTAATGGTTGGAAAGATCCAGACTTAGTAGCATAATTCACTGAACATTGTCCCTTTGCAAGGTGTCACACTGGGGACCAGAAGAAGCAGAAATATGGATATATATAAGATAGTCTGACTCTGATCTAAAACCTACATGCCATAGTCAGGGAACATCCTCAAAGGGTAAAGAATCTAACTGAACAGGATAGTAATATCATTTAACTTTATCTTTCCTGTAATTATCACATCACATCAGTCCCAGGGACTGGAGGAAAATGCAACTATCATGCAAGTTGATTTCTCTCCAGACCAGCCCTTTTCACATCCATATAGAAGGTCAGTGGTTTACAGAAAAAGGACCCAGGTTGGATCACTTCAACAAATCTCAGCAGGTGGGGTCCTCTGTTCACTCCACCCCAAACCACCAGCCTCTATTTGTCTGATAGCCCCAGATGCATAGAGACCAAAAGGCATTGGTGCCAGGACAGAATGTTCCATTGTGCAGGAGAATTTTCCTCCATTAATTCGTTCAAATTAAAAATCATTCAAGATTCTGTTCCTAAGCCAGTGTAGCCTGGGGCCTCTAAAAGAGCAGCTGTAAAAACCTGCTCTCTGTCCTAGAACTTCTGCAGCATGTCACTTAGAATGAGGGGATGGCCCCATCACCCTCTAGCTCAGCCTCTGCAGGAAATGCTTCCTGCAGTCATCCATGGAACAAAGGCCAGCCACACGATCAGGAACCATAAAGAGGCCAAGAAGCAAGCAGCCATCCTCCTGATCAATTCATTTTGGTATCTCTGCTTCCCAGTACTATTTCTCTCCCTGTCCTGTTATATCCCTAATGTCCTATTTACCTTGATTTCTGAAATGTGTTAGTTTCATCATGCCTCCATGGTTTATTCTTCTTAGCTTATCCTTGAACATTAGTATAGGAGAGCTTTCTTAAAATGGGATCTCCATGTTTTCAGCTTGTCTATTCTTTCATTCATTCACCAAATATTTATGGGGATCTATTGGGTGTCAGACTGTGTAAGATATTGAAGATATAAATGAGTAAGATACCACCATGTACCAGAGGAAGTCAGGGTCAAGTAAAGGAGACAGACATGTAAATCAATCCTTATAATGCATATAATGAGCTTGTTCAATAGTCAGAAATAGCACAGAGAGAAGTGAAATTAAAAGGAATGGAGACATCTACACAGAAGTGGAGGAGACAGAGATAAATGTTCTAGATCCTGAGGACCAGCGTGGGGGATGGATTCCGAAACCTGGGACTGGTACAGGGAAGCCAAAGGGATATGAAAGAGCTAACTTGGTTTAGGATCTCACAGTAAGTTCTTCACTGTCAGAGTGTGGTATGAAAAGTATAAAACACCAAAGAAGGTAAATATGAACAAGCCTCAGGGGCCAGATTCTGGAGGGCCTTGTGTGAACCACTGGGAACTTTGTTTAGCATTAATAACCTATAATTTTTAAGGTTTACAATGGACCAGGCCCTGCACAATGCACTTCTCATGCATGACCTCATCCAATCCTTATCAGACCTTCATGAGGTAGGTATCAAGTTGAACCATATGAAATTTACCAATACTCCACCATTTGTCACTCACCAATACCCTATGGACATGGAAATCTCATGGTCCAACCTAATACTATTATTTTATCACCATTTAAGAGATGGGGAAATTAAGGCATCTTAATTTTTTGCCCATGGTCACATGGCTACTAAGTAAGGGAGTAAAGATTCAAACTTATAGTCTCCTAAGTGATGCCAGAGAAGGGATACTGTTTTAGATAAGGGACTAGAAAGCCTCAAGCAGGTGAGAATGGACCATGTGGTTATCTAAGGCAGAACCCCCTGGAAAGAGGGTATGGTAAGTGCAAGTTTCCTGAAGCAGAAAAGTGCCCAGCATGTTCTAGAAACTACAGGAGGACAGCCTGCTAAAGAGGAGAACAAGACAAGGAGGAAACAGGTAGGTGATGAAGTTTGGGTATTTAAAAGGGAGCCAGGAGCATGTCGGGCTTTAACATCCAGTAAAGACTTCAACTTTGACCCTGAATGAGATGGAAAACCACATGACATGTTTTAACAAGATCGTACTAGCTGCAGAGTTGGGGTTAGACTGCAGAGGGGTGAGAGAAAAAGCAGGAAGGCCCACTAGAAGGCAGAAGATGATGGCAATTTGGACCAAGGTCAGGGCAGTTGACGGGGAAGAGACATCATGACCAGGATGTGTCGATGGTCTCTGCATGAAAGAGAGAGAAAGTCAAGTATAGTGCCAAGATTCTAGAAAAAGGAGGTTGCATGAATCAAAATGAAAAAAACTGCTGGTAGAGCCGGTAACAGGAGATTATTAAAGGCTCAGGTTCGGAAATGTCAAGTCTGAGGTGCCCATCGGACCAACTGGAGTTACTGAGTAGGCAGTTAGATATGTGGGTCTGTAGTTCAGGAGAGAGGTCCAAGCTGGAGGATATATTTGGAAGCCGTCAGCAAACAGATGGTATTAAAGCCATGTGACTGGGTAAGATCACCTAGGGAGTGAGTGTGGAAAGAACAGAGAAATGGCCCAGGAATGATCCACAGGGACCCCCGGTATCCCATCTGCCCAGTGTTGCTGGTCAAGGCCCAGGGCTCAGTGCAGCTGTTAACTGTCTGAACTACCAGGGCAGTTCATTACCACTGGTCAATGAATTATTCCAACATTAGAATGTTTTTATTGAGTTAAGAGGAGCGCTTCATTGCCTGAATTATGTAATTGCACACTCTTTGTAATCGGAGCATTCCCTAAAAATAGGAATAATCTTATTTATTTCTGAGATCACAGCCATTACCATGAAAATAATTAAATTTCAGAAAATTCTGGTACTTTTCATGTAACTTCCTAAAATTACCCATTGAGAATCATCAGTAAAAGGACTTTTTTTTTTTTTTTTTTCTCCCTGCTGGGAGTCCAAGAGCAATTGGTACTTGTGCCTCCCCAAACCAAACTTACCCTCTTTAATTACATCTGTAAGCCAATGAATTAACAAGACCAGTAGCTCCTAAGCATACATGAAACTCCCTTATTAAATGTGAAATCAAAGCAAATATTCATCAACTAGTCTTCAAATGGCAGCCCAAGTCCAGAGAACATCATATCATCAATAGTGAAGCCCCATTTCTAAAATGTGCTCCCTGACTCCCAGGTTTTATTAAAAGTTTTCTAGCCCACAGGAAAATTGGTTCCCTGATACACAGGTCACTTCCATGATCCTCACTTCACTCACACACACTTTCATTTCCTTTCCCATTTATAATGTTCTGCTCTAAGCGGTATTTTCTCTTCTGAATTTGTTGTAAAAGAAATTATGACATTTCACTGAACACAGAGTCAAACAACTACATGAACACACAGATACATGCAATACAAGTATAAATGAGTTCCATATGCTTTTAGAAAAAATAAGGTCCTCCTGGAGCAAAAGGGCATCCAATAGTAATCATACACACATGGATTTCACTTAATGGTGTGCTAGTGGCTTTGATTCTTGAGAAAATTAACATTTTAGTCTATGTAAATAAGCCCTGCCTTTGAAAGAAACAGAAGAGAAAATGATGTTTTTCCTTTCCTACAGCAGAACTTCCTCCTTCCAGTTTGTATGCATCAGCGGAGGTCAAGGGGAAACCTCTGCCTTCCAACGCCCACCCTTCCCTTGACCTTGACTAATATCTGGAAGGGCTGACAAACCAGGCTCTGGCCATCCAAGTTTTAATCCATACCTAAAGGAAATCAGAGAGCATTTCTGCACAATGCAATATGACTTTTGCATTCATTTTAAGCAGATACACAATGAGAACTGCCACAAAGCATGCGCTGGTAGGTGGTTCTTTCTCTGCCAACCCCCAGAAAATACAGATACGCTGAGCTTTTATTTGATCTTCCAGAAGCTTTAATGCACCATTATATGATCACATTGCCTTTTACACATGTTAAAGTATATGTTACACTTTCAAATATGAGCACTTTTGCAAATCTACCCTCAGTCTCCAAGACAAGGGGTGGGGGGGAAACGACTTTGATGATTCTCTGGAACTGCCCTAATATGGCATGATCATTCCCACTGTGATCTTCAAAAAGGCATAAAGCCCAAGGAATTCAGCTTTGTTGTCACCCTTTTACCTAAGAAACAGACTCCAGAACAGAATCAAAATTACTTCTTTCTGAGAAATTATGGATGCTTATAATACATCATTTCAGGAAGAAAAACTTCTAAGGGTTATTTTTTTTAATATTTTACTTATTAGAGGGTGCCTGGGTGGCTCAATGGGTTGAAGCCTCTGCTTTCAGCTCAGGTCATGATCTCAGGATCCTGGGATCGATGCCCACATCACGCTGTCTGCTCCGCGGGGAGCCTGCTTCCTACTCTCTCTGCCTGCCTCTCTGTCTACTTGTAATCTCTCTCTGTCAAATAAATAAATAAAATCTTTTTTAAAAAAGATTTTTATTTATTAGAGAGAGAGAGACAATGAGAGAGGACATACAAGCCGGGTAAGTGAGGGAGTTGGGAGAGGGAGAAGCAGGCTTCCTGCTGAGCAGGGAGCCCCATATGAGGCTCTATCCCAGGATGCTGGGATCATGACCTGAGCCAAAGGCAGATGCATAATAACTGAGCCACCCAGGTCCCCCAAGGGTGTTTTGTTTTGTTTTGTTTTGTTTTGTTGATAAAACTCTCTTTGTCTCTGGCAGCTATTTGGTTGGAAGTCTTTTGATGTGTGATCTTGACACTAATCTGTATTGCGGGAGGAATCATCTCAGCCAATGTTGGGATGCTCCTGAAGCCCCAGAGTGGCTTCGACCACAGCCTTTCTTGACCACGTGGTAGCTGTGAGAAAGGGACACATTGGAAGAGTCCTGACATCTGGATCTAAAGCACTCCACCTTACCAAGTGTACAACCAATGAAAGTCACTGATCCTCCATGGAGCAGCACTCTTGATATTCACACTTTAACACAAGGGGAAAGATTAAGTCAGCCATGGTGCATCCACAGTATATGGGATACTCTGGATTCAGGATAAAGAATGAGGGGGTTCTATTGGCACTGGCATGGAGAGATTTCCAAGACGTGCTGACATACCATAAAAAAAAGAGCAAATCACAGAATCAAAACTCTACAAGATATTCTCATTTTATGGAAAAAGTATATCATTCTATGTAGAAAGGTAAATTATAAACTCATCACATGCTTGTGTGTAAATATATGTGAATATATGAACACCTGATTGTATTCATACACACACAGAGATATACACAGGTGACACACCTATCCATAGTTGGAGAGATATCTGAGAGGATGCTTATCATATCGATAACAGTAATTATCTCCAGGGAGGGGAGGATGGTTGGGGTGGTTTAAACAAGTGAATTTTCTCTTTATTTTGTGTTTTTTGGCACACTGGATTGTTTTTTTCATGGTAAGAATGCTTTTACATATTAATTGCGTAACTTAAAGACAAATAAGTTTAAGTTAATTCATTCATTTGTTAATGCATTCATTGACTTAAGATTCCACAGATGCTTGGCCAAAAGTTAGTTGTTTCTCCACTAGCCACCCCTCCCTTCTTCTTTGCTAACCTGACCCTGGTTTTCAAGGATCCAATGTTCCAAGCAGAACATTTGCTTTCCCCTCCTTCCTTATAGATCCGAATAGCCAGGAGGTGCATTCTAGCCAACGAGACATGAATAGAAGTGCCATGAGGGGAGGGAGGGGGTGTACATCTTCTGCCTGCCTTGAAGGGACAGGATGTCTGGAACTGAGGCAGCCATCTTGCCAACATGAGGTGTCAAGTATGACAGAAAGCTAAGAGAATTGCGGAGAAGACAGGCCAGATGTTCTTGAGCCACTAAATCAACAGTAGCAGCTGCCTAACTTCAGAATTCTTGTTTTATTAAGAAATATAAACCCTATCTGTTTAAGCTACTGTAAATTGAGGTCTCTGTTGCTAACAGCTAAATGTATTCCCAGTCAATACAAGTGCCTACAATGGACTGAGCCAAGTCAAGCTAGAGAACTTGATTTTATAAGAGAGGAGAGAAATTGTCAGCAAAATAAAATGCCTGAGATTATGAAGGAAGATGAGATCTAAAACATAAATAATAAGAATGGGGATAAAATAAGAGTGCCCCAATGTCCTCATAGGGATGTCAAGTCAATAAAATAAGAGTCTGCATATGAAAATACCTTGTAAATGCAGTAACAATGTACAAATATAAGGGCTGGGTTTTTGTTGTTGTTTTTTTTTAATATGTTGTCAATATGTGCCATGAGGGGTGGCTAAAATCTCACTCTGAAGCCAGACCACAGAGTCTGAATCCTGGCACACCACACATACAAGCTATCAGAGTCCAGAAAATAATTTCTTTTCTCTACACCCCAATTTCCTAATATGTAAAACTGAATCATCATAATAATTACCCCTGTGGGACCACTGTAAGGATTAAATGAAATAATGTATTAGGCTTAGCACATGGTGGCCTTCAGGATGAGTCAGTCATTGCTATTATATGACTTAAGGGGCAGCCAAAGGCCCCCAGGTGCCAAAATGTAACCCCCACTGCCCCCCACCAGTCAGAGAAAGTCCCACAATAATTACTGTTTAGCTTAAGACCTCAAAGACCACTGGTTTAAAAGAAACGCAGGGCTCACCTGAACAAGGTTAAACTTTGATATTCCAGAAATATTTACAGGGCAGCTATGACAAGCAAGGAAGGCACTGAGGGAGAAAAAGAATGCCAAAGACATGCTCTGTGCTCTCAAGGAACTTGAAGAGATAAGACATAAATGCCAGGAAAATGAAAGAATATACAAGAGATAAATAACAGCTCAATGCTATACAAGAAATGTCACAAGCCAGGGTGTGATTAATTGCCAAACAGCAATGCAGAGAAGGATGGGAACCATCCAAAGGCCAGAGATGGCTACGCAGGAATGATCTGGAACTGCTTCAAGGAGAAAAGGTAATCTGCACCAAGGATGGGATAGGTTTTAATAAGCAAGAAAGAGCAGAGGGCCATGCCAGGAAGAGAGGAACATGATCCAAATAATAGTCTGAGATTCCGCTGAACTCAAGTCTGTTCATTCTCCCAAATATTGAGACAACTCCTCCTGTGTATACCACCTTAGAGCTAAGTGAGGTTAGAGGCTGCTAACAGAACTCAGAGCCATGCTCAGATAGCCACAGTGCAAATTTATTAAGTGATCACCGCCATAGAAAACAACCAAGCGCTTTGTGAACTCAGTCAAAGAAAGGGCTTCACCTGGATGGGCTGGAGAAGAGGGTTTAAAGCCTCAGGTGGGGTAAGAAGGAGGTGGTAGATTTCTGATGGTCTTTGAAAGTAAGTGGGCTTTTGAAGAAGGGAGAAGAGCTCTAAAGAAAAAAACTTCACAAGCCTAGTCTCAATTGCAGAAGACTTTTGCTTGCCTGAAAACAACATAATCCAGTTTTGTTGTAGTAAAGAGAAAAATGAGACAAGTTGAAGATGGCTGATGCTAGGTGATGTATTTGTCTTAACTGAGTGAAGAGTAGAGAGTCATCACAGGGTCTTCCCTGGGGTAGTGAAAGCATTGACTGCTGTATATTTAGAGAATAAATATGACACTGTGGGTGGGCTGGCATGGAGAGGAGAGAGGCATTGGAATAGAAGAGTAAGTGGTAATGAAGCCTGCACCTCAGGTAATGGCAGCAGGAATGAATGGAGGAGGCAGCTGTGAGCAACATCTGGGAAAGAAGATTCTACAAAGCCAGAGGCCTCACTGAACACAGAGGGAGGAAGGGGAAAGGTGTAAAGGTCAGCCTAAGGTGTCAAGATTAGGTGACTAGGAGTTCATGTTGCATGAGAAGAGCCCATAGGCTATGCCAGTTGGCAATGTATCAGGCAGTCAGAAATATACCAGATTCTGTGGGGGAAGACAAGCCATGTGAGGAACAGTCAAGATTCCACTGAATCGAGTCCTGAATTCAGAAATTTTCTTTTGGGAACTTACAGTGGTGTTCACAGGAGCACCAGGACTCTGTAAAGAATAAGAGGAAGATGAAGAAGAACTAGGGAGCATGAACTCAAGAACTAGGGAGGGTTGACTTAAAGGAACTAGAAGAAGCAGGGCAGTCAATTGGCTTGACATAGGTTTTGTGAAGGTCATCAAAGGAGATTAGCTCAGAGTCAGAGTTGAAGAGTTTGAGAATCAACTAATTCCAAGGCCAAAGATCAAGCCAAAATTGGTCCAGAGAGGTTTTTTGAAGTATCTGGCATGTCTCCATGGGAACTGATATTCTGGTAGGGGACACAGAATTCCCAGGGTAAAGAGGCAAGGTATCCTCAGTCTCATACCCAAAATCTTCAAGAATCCATATGTGAAGGCAAAGTTGATTTGGAAACTCTGAAAGGTGTGTGTAGTGAACAGAAAGATGAAGGAAGAAAGGAATTAGCCTTGGGATGTCCTAATAAATCAGATCCTGTGGTGTGAGTCCAAACATTATACATCTTATCTCCTACCTATGTGTCACTCTTTCTCTGGGAGATCTGAGTCTGACTGTTCTTCAGAATAAATATGAGTCCTCAATTTATGGGTGCAAAAAGAGAAAGAGTGATATAAAATTTTTAAAGTTCAATGCCCATTTACTGATCACTCACTATGTGCAAGTCATGGCCTCCAGGAATCAAAGAGAGACCAGACACTGAGTGTTCCAACCACCCACACGGCTTCTAACAGACCACCCTACAAAATGTGGCACACACTAACCACCATTCTATTATGCTCATGATTCTGTGGGTCAAGGATTTAGTGAGAGCACAAGAGTGGCTAAAACATCTAGAAAGAATAAGCATATCTTGACCAGGACCAGATGTTGGTGGCATAAGTTCTGGCTATCCATTCGATTCTGAAGTTCAGATGAGTTCCTCACATCATGGTGGTCTCGGGGCAGCTAGTCTTCTTACATGGATCCAGGGAAACATGGAAATGGTTAAAGCAGAACCTGTCAGACCTCATGAAGACCAGGCCCTGAGTGGTCTAGCATGACTTCACAATATTCTATAGGTCAAAGCACTGACATCTGTGTAGAGGTAGGGAAGAAATGAAGGCTATTATCTAGTAGAAAAGCTACCATGAAGAGCTTCCTTATGTGGTTATTGGGTTGGGAGGTCTCTGAAGGCAAGACCCACGTCTGGCTGGTTTGCTGCTGTACACTCCAATGTCTGTTACATTCCATGACACATAACAGGTGTGCAATAAATACTTATTAAATTAATTAATAAATTGTGTCTAATAAGACTTCATACCCAAGGTTATCTCTCAGCAAAATATTTGTGTGCCCTCAGAGAGATGGACTTTTAGAGAGCACTATGGAAATGTGGACAGGAAAGCTGATTGAATTCTCTAATTTGGTATCAGAAAATAACCAAATTGCCACATCACTGATTAGAGGTGATCATGATACTCATCTTCAATTCTACCACTACAACACTATCTCTAAGATATAAAACAAAAGTCCTATTCCAGGTAACCATAGTTCTGACAGGTCTCCTGCACTACTTGCTGTCTCTGATAATCTGCTGAGCAGGGCAGGAGGGCACAGAGATGTCAAGTTTCCCTTCATCCCTTTCATCCTCCAGATCTAGTCAGAACTAGCCCTAGACTAACAGAAATGTGTTCCCTTATACCAGGGCTTGCCCGGACTTTCAGAGCCAAAGGAGCCTCCCAGTCAGAAGACTCGGCCACATTTGACCACTGTGAATAGGGAGTGCACAATTCCTGTTCCAGAAAAGAGACAGAAAATTGAAGAAAAAGCAAGCTTTCAACATCCCATCACAGATTTCCTCTATTGTCTTCATGGCATAACCTCCCTGAGGCATGGAAGTTAGGGGATGGTCTGTGTTGCCTGCTCATGTCTTTGGTGCATACTTTAATACACATCAAGATCTCTTTAAAAAATATATAAAAACCAACATCTTTGAGCATTCAAATATGAGTTGAACACTGTGTAAATCTCTGTACACAAAATGTCATATTTTTTGTCCCCACTTTACAGATGGGAATACTGAGGTTTGAAGAAATGAAAAAAGCTGCTCAATTCACAGGGCTGGTAGAAGATGGTGTTAGCACATAAAGACAAGCAATCTGAATTCAGAGTGTATCTTCTTTAACCACACAATAGTGCCCCTTTCTCTTCCCTGAGCTGGTTGGTGGTTGAGACCATTATCACATCCAGAGGGCCACCTGGGCACATGGAGTTAGGGCTGATTTCAGGAAGCAGAGCTAATGAGGAATAAAGCTACTTGGCCAGTGAGATCCCACAGAGCCCCCAGAGTTTCTCTGGCTTCCCCTCTGGTCTGACCAACCCCTTCTGAGGTGGTCTCACTAACAATCTATTTAGCTGAGCAAATTCATAATGATGTTCCTTAACGCTCCTGTGGAAGAGCATGTTCTCCATGAAAGTTAACCTCTACGTGAGAAGGGAAAATTCAGCTCCCTGCCAAAAAGTCCACCCTGGCTTCATTTCCATCACTGTACTTGAATAAATCCACCATAGGCTTTTTCTTTCTACCTTGTCATGAAGCCAAGAGTGGCATTTCAAAGGACACGTGTACCCCCCAGCAATTTCTCTCTTCTGCCACCATGTGCTTTCTTCTCATAAAATGAGACCAGACAATGAAGCTGTAAACCCAGCTGGTAAGATTGATGTCCTATTTCTCCTACCTCCCTCCGGTGGGTATGGCTCAGGAGCTGTGCGCTGTGAACAATCAACATTTAAATGAAAATGCTTCGAGATAGAGATAATCACAATTTAATAACAACAACAACAACAAGTAAAAGGCTTTAATTGATATAGCAGAGGGGTGAACTTGAGAGCACATATGGCATACAAATAATGAACTGGATGAAACTGCGAGGAAAAAAATCTCAACCTCGGGTTTCTGGAAAGCTCTATCTTATTGCTCACCAACATCTGGAGCACATACACCAGGAATGGACTGTCCCTGTGAAATGTAACCAAACAAATCAACTGCTCTGCTCCTTATTTCAAACACTTTCGTTTTTACGGTGAATGGGAAATCTATGGCAAGCATCGTTATACCATTTATGATTAAAAAATCAGCAGGTAGACAGATTATAGAAAATAAAACTGAGTTTCATATATTCTGCAATCCTGTCATCTCTGCCAAGAATGAACTGCTGAAATAAATCCCAGAAGTTTTATATTTTTCTCTACCACCTTTTGTTTTTCCACCCCTACATAGGACTATAAGGATAGAACTTCAATGGGACTTAACACAAGCTGATTTCACCAGACTTGAGATCGACAATTTTATAGGGGATTAAAACCCATTTGTAGGTTTCTCATCCCCTTTCTTTTCCGTGACAATTGACAGATGAACTCTTCCATTCCCTACATTTCACAAGTAAAAAATAACAAAGTTGAGGAGCGCCTAGGTGGCTCAGTTGGTTGGGCATCTGCCTTCAGCTCAAGTCATGATCCCAAGGTCCTGGGATCAAGTCCCACATCAGGCTCCTTGCTCAGCAGGAAGCCCACTTCTCCCTCTGCTTGTTCTCTCTCTCTCTCTCTCTCTCTCTCTCTCTCTCTCTCTCTCTCTTTCTCTCTCCGATAAATAAATAAAATCATTAAAAAATAACAAAATTGATATAGGTGTTAATCACCAAAATAAAGATACAAAAATTATAGCAAACCTACTGGTAAAGGGTCACTTGCCAACCAAAAAGTCTACTGACTGCTTAAAATGAAAAACAAATATCTCTCATTTTAATTGTTTTTCTTCTATTTCCCCATGGAACTTATACATATATCCCTGTTTTCAGGGAGTGAGCTCCATATTCTTAGTCCATAAAATGAAAGTATTGGATTAGATTATCTCCCCACTGCCTCCCTCATTCAAACAAACTCTGATTTTAAATATATGCACACACATACATACACTGTATTAAATATGTGCATATATATGTATACATATAGATTGGTGATAGATAGAAACCATGCTATCATATCCAGACAACTTTTTTAAAAAATTGTATTCCCCCCTTGTGTATGACAGGCATTTAGCCTCTCTCAGTTGAGCCTCTGAATCTGAAAAAAGAGTCAAGACTTGGAATCATGGGTGGAAAATGGGTTTTGACTTGCTTGCCAAATCTTATCCTTTGCCAAGATCATTATGTTGAAAAACATCAGTGAAGTTATGCCTGGGCTCAGCATAAAAGAGTGCTTATATTTATAATGAGTATTTATAATGAGTATTTATATATAGTGAGCATTTATTATGAGTAATTATAATAAGTTTTAATATGAGGCAGATCATAGATGATAGTTCTATGGCTCTCAATAAGCCTATTAATGTCCTAATCTTACTCCCTTTGTGGGAAAGTTACTGTAAGGACAAAAGAGAAGTTCAGAGTTGATCCATTGAGGTTTCACAGCCAAAGAAACCAAGGTCCAAGGAGATGCAATCATTTTCCTATGGTCAAAACTTGAACCCTAGTATTCTGAGTCCAGATCCACTATGCTACACCTCATCACCTGCCTTAAATTCTAAAAAGCTCTGTGCAAGAGTGTCTACCTGTGGTTGGTGAATCCATCCAAATGCAACCAGGAAGTAGGAAACTTTCCTCGCTAGGCATTTTAAATAGTAAACTTAATGAAGGCATTAGTTACACAGATAACTGAAGAGCTAAGAAGCAAAACAGATGAAGCAACCCAGGGATTAGTAGCAACAAAAAGTTGCTATCATCCTTGGGCTGAAAGAACACAGGAGGAGGTGATGTTCCCAGAAAACTTTCAGAGGCTACCTGGCAAGAGCTAGAACTATGGAGGGAGAAGCTTTGGGGAGCTAGAAGTATGGAAGAGATGATAAAGCCTGAAGGCAGAGAGGGGGAGAAATAGCTTGGCCTCTCCCCATCTCCTTACCTCCACTCTTCTGCATGCATCTCCACTGACTATGCCTACTCAGTGGTCAACAAAAGAACCTAAGAAATATAGCTGCAGAGTTGTAAACAATGACAGGCACAGAATAAACAATATATAGATAAGTATGTAAATATATATGATTTCGAGCCACAAGGTAAAACAAAAGACTATACCCATATCCTAAGGTTATGCCCATTTTTAAATGTATTGACTTATTCCTATTAGTATAGAAAAATATCTCCCCTCTTACAAATGGAGTAGGAAAATATCTTCTCTTCATAATTGAGTTGACTCTAGACTCACGGTCAAGGGATAGAAAATAGTATATAGAAGTTTTGATGGAATTTGGCCCCAAAGCATACTAAAAATTATCTCCTAACCAGGTCACCCCAACTTTTTTGTGAAGATTCAGGACCTTGAGAGAAAAAGGAAATGACCAGAGAGGGAGGCCCAGGAGAATTAGCTCTCCTCAGAGACCCATAAGTTAAGTGAGGATGTCTTTATTTATTTAAGATTTTTGTTTATTTTTTTGAGAGAGAGAAACTGAGTGAGAGAGAGAGAGAGCACAAGCAGGGGGAGTGGCAGAGAGAGAAGCAGACTTCCCACTGAGCAGGGAGCCTGATATGGGACTTGATTCCAGGACCCGGGGATCATGACCTGAGCCAAAGGCAGACGCTTAACTGACTGAGCCACCCAGGCGCCCTAGTGAAGATGTCTTTAAAACTATAGACTGGAGATATAGTTCTGTCGCTGAAGAACCCATGACTTTGGAGCATACAACAGTGACACCCAAACCGTGGGAGGCACCTGGCACTCTACAGCAAAACCATTTTGAGACTGCTGTTAAAAACCAAACTCAAAGCCCTACACTAGACCCACAGAATCAGCAAATGGAGACAGAGAACTTGATTATGCATCTTCTATAGAGTCCCTAAAATATTTGAGGAATAAGGGTTCCTCGATAAGGATATCTTTGGCATCAACAAGAAATTCGGAATATGGCCTTAGTAGTCTTTCCCAGGGGAGGTAGGGACACATGTCAGATGTCACTTCAAGACACATGCCACAGAGAGCTGCCAAAGGTGTGGGTGGAAATGTCTGCCAACCCACAAAAAGGCCTACTCACTGCCCACACCTGTTCCTTAGCATCTGTTCCATCTCTGAACTATGTATTTACAGCTCTCTTTTCCCTTTTGCCCTTCTCTGGGGAAAAGTCTTGGCCCTGACAATTCAGAAAGCTTGTTTCCCTTTCCCACTGCAGTCCGCTCCAATTCTCCATCCTATTTACCTCGCACTGAGCTCCCCGAGAGATGCCCTCTCCCGAAGCTGAGGGCCCCCAAGCTGCCAGCTCCTCTTGTTTCCCATGCTACTCTGAAGTGGCAAAGGAAATGACTGTTAGAGAGAGACAGCTGCCCCAGCTGTGGGTCTGGGAGGCTTGCCCACCACAGGTGCTAGGGGCTCTGTCCCCTCTGGGGTTCACTAGGCTGAAAGGCCCAGAGGGCTGATTATTGCAGTGTGGGGGGAATATTCTCCCCAGCTCCCCAACAGGTGAAACCTGCAGGATTCCACTCCCCAGACTTAGCCTCCATGTCTTCCCCTCCACAGGGGAAGGATCCAGGTACGTACTGTTATATGTGCCTGATACTACAGTGTTTCTTTTCCTTTAAACAATCTACAGGGACCACCTTCCCGGGGATGCGAGATGAAAAGACAATGAGATTACCTGCCAGGAACATTTAGACTTTAATGATTTTCACATGAGCGCTCCCAGAGACACCATACAGCAACCAAGACATAGGACGCTGTTCTAATAAAATTAAAATTACTAAAATAAACTGCCTGGCATCTGTAAAACACTGAGAACACAACATATTATGTAAACTGACATCCAAATATTGTATATCTATGTGGCCCTTGGTTTACAACAAAGCCATGATGCACACTAAAGCCTTACTTTTTTAAATGTTAATATCCTCATAAGTAGATTTTAATCACTAGGTATCCAAATCATGCTCACTGTCAATTTCTTTATGTTGAGCAGTCTTTCTTTATGTCTAATTCCCAAATTCACATTTGCATACGTCCTAGAGCTGCATATACAAAACAAGGACTATTCAAATGAAAAGTAAAGATGTTTAGAAATATCCAAATAATATATTCATCTCCTTCTTTTTCCATCTAGCTATGTGGGAGTCCATCTGAAACAGACTTATGATAGGATTAAAAATATAAATGTGAATGGTTTCTGACTTTATGGAAATCAGGATCTGTATATATCACCCTTTAAAAAAAATACAATAGCCCCCTCCACCACCAATTATCCACAGTTTCACTTCCCACTGTTCCAGTCATCCATGGTCAACCACAGTTCAGAAGCAGGTGATCCTTTTTCTGATGTATAGTCAGAAGGTCAATGATAGCCCAATGCTGCATCACAATGCCTACATCATTCACCTCCTTCATCTCATCACATAGGCATTTTATTATCTTGTATCATTATCAACAGAAAGGTGAATGCAGTAGAATATTTTGCAGGAGAGACC
Source organism: Spilogale gracilis (assembly GCA_004023965.1). NCBI lineage: Eukaryota > Metazoa > Chordata > Mammalia > Carnivora > Mephitidae > Spilogale > Spilogale gracilis. Next base: position 112,411 of record PITA01003645.1, on the reverse strand, counting down.
ACATTCACATAACCTTTATTATATTAGTATAATTGTTCTATTTATAAATTAAATTTTTTCACAGGTACATATGTGTGTATAAGAAAAAACACACTTTGTATAGGGTCTGGCACTATCTGCTATTTCAAGCCTCTGTTGGGGGTCTTGGAATATATCCTCCTTGAAAAGAGGGGGGCTACTGTATTAAACACCAAATGACATTCAGTTTGATCATGAATATTGATAATATAATATTTATTTAAAATATAATGTATTCATCAGTACTCAACCAAAAGTAAAATTAAACTCATCAGGATCAGAATAACTGTTTGGTTTTGCAAAAGTCAAGGACCCTCATTCTGTGGCTTAATGACTTCTTGTTTGTGTTCTGTTTGCATAAATTATCCATCAAGTGCAGCCATTACACCGGATGCAGCATCGCACTTGCGGGGGAATGAGAGCCGCGTCAGGACCCTCATTAAAGGGAAATGTGATTGGAATGGAGTCATCATTCCGTGCCTGGCAAGGACCTGCTGTCTCCATTCTTATCCCTTTGCACCAATTCCATCTGAAGTCGCAACTGGGCTCACGGGCCTGGATTTTTAAAGGCAACGGATGTAATCAAACAATAGATGTTGTCAGAGACAGCCGCTGTGCCCGTAGCCAAATGTGATAAAGAAAAGGGAGAATTTCAGTGTAATGGGTTTCAAGGCAATCAGATGACTCCCCCAGAATGCAGGTGCTAGGTAATGTTCTCTCCATTCATCTAACGGTTTATGTACCACAGAAAAATTCCTTTTCTCCATATCTACAGACATTCTCCCCACCTCATGGTGTTACTCCCCAATAAACTGGGCATGGATAGGACCCAAGTCATGCTGCATGTAATTCTAATTAAGTAAGACAGGCAAAAGTAATGGCATCCCTGTTCCACATTGCACAATCACCGTGCTCCAGCCCGGACACATCCTGCAGCTATTCCAATGTAATTGTATTACTTTGCTTAGGAAAACCTCTGAGAATGTTGCTTTCTAGAAAGAGACGAGGCAAAATGAAGTTGTAGAGCACCAGAGAAGCCACATAATAGGAAGAGAGGATCTTCCCAACAGAGTGATAAGACGTCGTGTTTCTGAGATGTGTGGAGCTGAGCATATGTTGTATTGGAATAAAAAATGCAGGTGAACCCAAGGGAATGGAGAAACACAACCACTTCTTATTGCAATCTTAAATAAAATTGCCTGTGTGTCTAGCGACGGTTCCAGTTTGGTTCATATTCAGCTCTGAAATAAGAAATGGAAGAACATTATAAAATGATGATTATCACCGTAAGCTGGCCTTAGCTAAACCTGCCCTCAAGGCTCGAACACTATTACCAGTAGCTTAAGCTTGTCATAACTGTTCCACGCAAGACATCCTATCCGTGCAAGATCCACACAGCTGGGGCTCAGAGTCAGGCTCTAACTGGCTGAGACGGGTCTTTAATACCCTAAACTGATACCCAAAAGGCTGAGATGTGATGTGCTTAGTTATAAAGTACATCCTCAGGCCTGGTAATACCCCTTAATACAACCTTATAGATAGGTTCAAGTACATGAAAGGACACTGGACACAAAGGTGACAGGAAACAGCTGTGCTCCATTTACACAGAGGGCAAGAAAAGAGAATGAAGTTTAAATCACAATGAGCAGGTGTGACAGGTATAAAAAGAATTGAGGACAACCAAGCCATTAGAGAAGGGAAACATTACTAGGTAGTACAAGCAGAATGCACAAGAAGTGGATATTAAAATATTGAATGTCGACATACTTATACATGCTGAAAGGGCATGTTGATCAGAGATATCAACCTCTACATCAAAAATGTTCTCATCACCTTTTATCTTGAATGATGAGAAATCGCCATTTTGGTAGACTACAAATAATCAAATATCAGCAACTTGAAACTCTCTCGCCTAATACTTTTGCCTTCCGTCAGAACCTTGAGCAGCACCTAATGCACGTTAGGCAATCCATAAATATTTGTAAAGTGGGTGAATGAATAAATGAAATTTTAAACATTTAAAATGAGATTGTTTAACTGAGCAAGAGTTCTCTAACTTGTTGTGCATGTGGAACAGTCTTTTCAGTAAATCTCTTTTTTATCATCTATGCTGAGATCTCCTTTGGGGCCATTGTTAAAGTTATTATGCTCACTAACTAGGGTCAGTAGTCACAGCTAGTACCACCTTTACTCTTTTAGATCACCAGTAATGATGGTTAATAAAAATAATCGAGTCCAGATATTTGTCCACATCTCACCCTCTCTGTGGGGACTCCCACAGCCATCCTTTTTACCATGACCACCCACTCTCCACCATCACTCCACATCTCCCTTCCCTACTTCTTTTCGCCTTAGTCTTTGTGATAGTTTTAAAATACATCGACAAACTGGGGATGCCTGGATGGCTCAGTTGGTTACACAACTGACTCTTGGTTTCAGCTCAGATGGTCACCTCAGAGTCGTGAGATCAAGCCCCACTTTTGGTTCTGCACTTAGCATGGAGTCTGCTTGGGATTCTCTCTACCTTTCCCTCTGCCCCTTCCCCCTGCTCTCTTCCTCTCTCTCTCTCTCTCTCTCTCTCTCAAATAAATAAATAAATAAATCTTTAAAAATATATATATCAACAAACTTTAATAGTCCTCTCTTAAAAAGATGGTGCCTAATGACTTTCATCTTGGGGATGAGCTTCTCTTTGGGACTCAATTTTGACACAAAGAATGTGGAAGACGTGTTAGTAAGTTGTTTCTAAGACAGGTCATAAAAAGACACTGTGGCTTTCTTCTTGTGCTTTTTTTCACTCTTAACTCACTTCCCCTGGATTCAGAAGTCAGCTGTCATGTTGTGAGGGCACTCAGGCAACACTCTGGAGAGGTCCACTCAGAGAGGAACCAAGTCTTGCCAACAGCCATAAGCCTGAACCATCATGAAAGTGGATCCCCAGCTCCCAGCCAAGCCTCCAACTTATTACTGCCCCAACTCTATCTTGATTGCCATCTCTTGAGAGATCCTCAACCAGAAACATCCAGTTAAGCCATTCCCAGATTCCTGATGATCAAAAACTGTGAGGGGGAAAAAAAAAAAAAAAGAATGTGTTGTTTTGAGCCTCTAAGTTTAGGAGTAATTTGTTATACAGCAATAGATAACTAATTCACCCCTTAATGCCATCTAACCATACTATATATTGCATTTTATTATCCTATTTATTGACTGTCTACCTCAAGGAATGTAAGTTCTGTGAGGACAGAGACATTCACCTTCTTTTTTTAATTACTATGATCATTCACCAAAAACAATTAAATGAACTAATCTTTTACTTTTAATAATAAACGAAGTGGGTATCCAAGACACTCATACATTAGTGGGTCAGCAAAAATGCAACCACTCAGATGCAGAATGGCAGCAGGAGTTTCTATCACTTGGGTAAAGAATGATTACACTTAGTTATAAAACACCTACCACAGCTCTGTTGCAGGAATAATGAGAACAAAGAGGCTCCTATTTTCCTACTGAATATTGAAGATGTGTTCTCACAGAAAAACAATTCATCTAGCAGATAATTTGTGAATTGATGGCCCTTCACCCAAGCAGACAACAGAACCAGCAGAGACCTCCCGACAACCACAAATGCCCAAATTCCACATCCAAATATACCGATTCAGGAACTCGGGGGGGGGGGGGGGGAGGGAGCTTGGTTCCTGCTTTGGACTGAATATTTGTGTCCTCCGGAAAACTGTATGTTGAAACTTCATCCCTGATATGATGGTATTTGGAAGTGGGGCCTTCGGGGGTGATTAGGGTGGAGGTTTTGTAGATAGAATCAAAGAAACCCCAGAGAGTTTCTTGCCCCTCCCTCCATGTGAGGACACAGTGAGAAGACAGCAGTCTGAATAAAGGCTGGCCCTCAGCAGACACTGACTCTCCCAGAAACTTGATCTTGAAACTTCCAGCCTCAGAACTCTGAGAAGTAAATTTCTGTTGCTTATAAGCTAGCTAGCCTATGGCTTTTTTCTGCCCAAATGAACTAAGGCAGTGGTGTCTTCAACTGTAAAAAAAAAAAAAAAACCAAACAAACCTTGTCCTCTAGATTATATATAACCAAGAGTAGGAACTCCTTCACAGGGTGGTAAATAAGGAGAGAAGATAAGCAAATCCATAGTCAATGAAAGCTCTTCACATCCATTCAGCAGCTCTGAATTCTCCTTTTCTGTTCATTCATTCACGTACTAAGTACATAATAAGTTGTTAGGTGCTGTGGTAGATAGACTCCAGGGAAATACAGAGGCTAGTAGAGCTCCGGGTCTGGTGAGAGCAATCAGATCCTCACCCAGAAAGTCTGTTATTAACATCCATCCCTGCCTTTCTTAATGTTCTTGCCTTTCCCACACACACCCTGGGCTGGAGGCAGATCGGACCCCCACATCCTCAAGGAAGCATTGGCTGAATAACAACTGACTACAGGTGAGGGCTGAAGTCATCTATAGACAACACCTAAAATGCAGAGAGATCACCTAGAGCTAAGAGAAAAGCCAGACAGTATGAAATCCTTTTATCAAAGCTGTGGTGTCCTCAAGTAAGAGGAGTAGCCACCCCTCACATCTCTGTGATGCAAATGATACTGGGCTTACTCAGATCTGTCAACTAAACAAAAGGCAAAATGAGTTTCACCCAGATGAGGGATACCTCTACCCTCAGATCTCTAATAACCTATTTATTTTTTTTAAAGATTTTATTCATTTATTTGACAGAGAGAAACACAGCGAAAGAGGGAACACAAGCAGAGGGACTGAGAGAGGGAGAAGCAGGCAGGAAGCCCAATGTGGGGCTCGATCCTGGGTCTCCAGGATCATGACCTGAGCCGAAAGCAGTCGCTTAACCACTGAGCCACCCAGGCGCCCCTCTAATAACCTATTTAAAATCTTTGACTAATGGAAACAGTGCTCAGCTAGAAGTTGGCAAGACCATGGTTCCCGTCTGGTCTGTTACAAACCCAGAAGTCTCAGAAAATAATTTAAATTTCTCCAAGGTTTCTGGTTCTTCACATAGTAATTAACAGTGTAAGAATAAATAATCTTTAAAGTTTTCTGGTTTTTTTAGCCCTAACATTGTGTGTATGTATCCATCACCCAATATGGGTCTCCAAGAAATAGAGAGCATAGAGTCTAAGAGAGATATTGCAACTTGACTTTATTGGCAAGGAGAATAAACCCTGGCAGGCATATGCTAATTTCCAGAGTAGTAGCTGACAGCATTATCCTTCATTCGGAAAGTATCTCAATACCAATTGGATGAGTTAGAACAAATAACCCTGGGCATTCTAGCAGTGCAGAGAAGTGTCAGAGCCCCCACATTAGGGCCCAGAGTTCATCTGTATTCTGTGATGCCTTGGGCTTCTAGGCAACTGACATCACAGAGAGTTTAGCCTCCATTTGGCTCCACCTGCTCATCCCAGTTCAGGGAGGGAGTCTGAGGACTCTGGACCCACACCAACAGTCCAACACAGCAGCCCTTTGCCTCCAGGTGGGGCACAGGCAGGAACATGACTGATGATGGAGCAAGAGGTGAGCTGACAGCCCTAGGAGGTCATAAATCTTTGTTCCTTCTGCCAGTTAGTTCCCAAGAAGGAATTATTTTAAAGAGAGATTTCCAATGAACATTGGGGGTACATATGGCCCTTCTTTTCAGTACATCTGTATCTTTGTGGTAAATACCAGTAGTGCAATTGCAGGGTCATAGGGTAGCTCTATTTTTAATTTTTTAAGAAATCTCCACACTGTTTTCCAAAGCAGATACACCAATTTGCATTCCCACCAACATTGTAAGAGGGTTCCTCTTTCTCCACAGCCTCTCCAACACTTGTTTCCTCTCTTGTTAATTTTGACCATTCTGACTGGTGTAAGGTGGTATCTCAGTGTGGTTTTGATTTGAATTTCCCTGATAGCTAGTGATGATGAACATTTTTTCATGTGTCCGTTAGCCATTTGTATATCTTCTATGGAGAAGTGCCTCTTCATGTCTCCTGCCCATTTTTGATGTGTTCATCATCTTTTTGGATGTTGAGTTTGAGTAGTTCTTTATAGATCTTGGATGCCAGCCCTTTGTCTGTGGTGTCATTTGCAAATATCCTCTCCCATTCTGTGGGTTGCCTCTTTGTTTTGTTGACTGTTTCCTTTGCTGTACAGAAGCTTTTTATTTTGATGAAGTCCCAGAAGTTCATTTTCGCTTTTGTCTCCTTTGCCTTTGGAGACGTGTCTTGAAAGAAGTTGCTGTGGCCGATGTCAAAGAGATTACTGCCTGTGTTCTCTTCTAGGATTTTGATGGATTCCTGCCTCACATTGTGGTCTTTCATCCATTTCGGGTTTGTCTCTGTGTGTGGTGTAAGAGAGTGGTCTAGTTTCATTCTTCTATACGCAGCTGTCCAATTTTCCCAGCACCATTTATTTGGTCTTTTTTCCACTGGATGTTTTTTCCTGCTTTGTCGAAGATGATTCGACCATAGATTTGTGGGTCCATATCTGGACTCTCTACTCTGTTCTATTGGTTTATTTGTCTGGTTTTGTGCCAGTACCATGCTGTCTTGGTGATCATTGCAGCAATGGCCACAATCGCCAAATTGTGGAAAGAGCCAAGGTGCCCTTCAACAGAGGAATGGATAAAGAAGATGTGGTACATATGTATAATAGAATACTACACCTCCATCAGAAAGGATGAGTATCCAACTTTTGTAGCAACGTGGACTGGATTGGAAGAGATTATGCTGAGTGAGTAGAGAAAGCCAAGTAGAGAAAGTCAAGTATCACATGGTTTCACTTACTTGTGGTGCACAAGGGGTAATGTAGAAGACAGTAGAAGAAGGAAAGGAAATGGGAAGTAGGGTAATTCGGGGAGAGAAACAAAACATGAGAGACTTTGGACTCAGAAACAAACTGTGGGTCTTGGAGGGGAGGAGGGGAAGGGATGGGAGAGCCTGGTGGTGGGTACTGAGGGCACCTATTGCATGGAGCACTGGGTGTGGGGAATGGGCAATGAATCTTGGAACACTAAAAAAATAAAATAAAAATTTTTTTAAAAGGCCTATTTTTAAAGGGAAGTGAGGATATAAACAATAAACAAAAAGTAATAATAATAACAATAATAAAAAGTAAACTCCACAGTATGTTAGAAGCTGGTCAAAGCTTTGGAGGAGAGGCAAGTAAACGGCATGGTGGCAGTGTGTGTATTAGTGTGGGGGCAGCCTGGCTGAGAGGTGAGATATGGGACAAGTCACCTATCAGGCTATCAGGAGAGAGAATCCCAGCTGCAAGGAACAGCCAATGGAACAGCCAATTCAACAGCCTGTGGGCAGGAGGATGCCCCGTGCATTCAGGCATCAAGAGACCATCATGATAGAAGTAGGGCAGGCAAGGGAGAAAGAAGTAGGAAACCAACACAGAATGGTCGGAGGACTTGTGGACATGGAGGGAACTGCATTCTGAGCCAGCCACTGTGCGAGGCACTGGGGATCCATAGCCCACAACTCATCCCTGCTCTGGAAGCTGGCAAACCACCAAGGCGGTGTGCTTCCAGGGCAGAGAGACGAACGGCTCGGAGAGAGTTTAACTAAATTCTTGACCTTAGTAAGGACTGGTTTAGAAGGCGTGAGGGGGCAAGTGGTCCATGACCTAGCTCTTTTTTTATATCCACATTGCTCAGGCATCTCAGAGGTTCCCTCTGCAGATACCCCCTGCACCACCAGAAAACAGTGGACTCTTCTATAATTAGACACCTGGAGACTCACTGAGAAAGAGTGCTAAGAAAGAGGAACATTCACCTCAGGTCATTTCCCTTGTTCTTTGGCAGATGCTCAGGCTGGCAAAGACAAATGCTGAACGGGTCCGGCTCAAAGAGAACAAGAGGCCGTGACACCAAGTTCGCCTACCCACTCCCACCCCTGGCAGGATCTGAAGGGAGACTGTGCCTTTCACTGATGGGGTGCCAGCAGCTCGTCCCTTGGTCCCCGCATTTCTCCCCACTACCCTAGAGCCCCCAGGAGCAAGTCAAGGGTCTTGGACCATGGTGTCCATGACAGCAACTTTGCCTCTTCTTCCCCGAGTTTATCTGTACAAGCAGCGCTTGTAAGAGCAGTTTTCTGTGTACCCCAGGGAGAGGCAGTCTAAAGCAGCGGGGGACATGCCTCTCTCAATAAAAATTAATGGAACAAAAGCCCCCTGTGTGGTGTATGAGGTTCATCTCCCAGGAAGCTTTTATCTCACCAAGGCCCCCTTTCGGGCCCTCCTGTCTCCTGGGTGTCTTTGACATAGGCCAAAAGCCCATCATTAAAAGGAAAGAGGCCAGAAGTAGACCACACCAGAGGTTCACACACACCCAACACACACATGCTCATAGACACACGCACATGCGTGTTGACGGGCATGCACCAGCATTTCCACATACATGTACCTTTCAGCTTCTCTTTCAATGAGTGAAATCACTGACAATCTCATGCAGGGAAAAAAAATTTCATGAGGACAGCAGGAAGGAATTATCTAGAAAGGCATGTGAAAGACTATTAAGGGTTTGCAAAAAAAAAAATGTTAAGATCATCTGGTTTCCTTTTTGTTTGTTTTCTTTGTTTTTCATACACAAGCAGCTCTCCACATGTACATTTTTGTTGGAAAAAACTCAGGAGCATATGCTTGCGTACACAGCAGAGCCTACAAGTAGCCTCTGATCTCCTAGCTCCAGCTCCCTGCTTCAGAGGCAAACACGGTTGTTCTGGAGTATTCTGCCATCAGCTTGGTTACTCTCAGTATCCCAAATCCTGGAATCCCTTCCCTGTATGGTTCGGGGTTGCTGTTGGCTGGAGATGAGTTCATGTAAGATCTGTGAAGCCAGGACGCCTGGGTAGCTCAGTGGGTTAAAGCCTCTACCTTTGGCTCAGGCCATGATCTCAGGGTCCTGGGATGGAGGCCCACATCGGGCTCTCTGCTGGCAGGGAGCCTGCTTCTTCCTCCTCTCTCTGCCTGCCTCTCTGCCTACTTGTGATCTCTCTCTGTCAAATAAATAAATAAAATATTTTTTAAAAAAAAGATCTGTGAAGCCAAAGTGAGGCAGCAGCCAATATGACCTCTGAAGGTCATATTGGTCAAAGGCAATGACCTCATCACCGTCCTCCTTTCCATTTCCAGCTCGCCTTCCCCACAGCCAAGTGCTAAGCAGCAGGAACCCTGGGTAACCTCCTGGTGCCTCACTGCAATCTCAACGACAGCTCGGCAGGACCAGTCAACAACCTCCCACGCCCACCTCTGCAATCCTGCCTCAGCTGCTGGATGTGCTAGTTTCCAGAACCTTCAACTGCCCTCGTAGACCCTTTCCTGCTCAGCTCCTTCCCCCAATTGTATAAGGAACAATCCGTATAATAAATGTCCTTGTTACATGATTCTCCGTGTTTCTGCTTCCCTGACTCCCTGGCTGACACAACTGCCAACAGTGTGTTCATGTATCCTTTGTCCACACTAAGGGACATACCCACACACATCTCAGCTTTTCTCCCTCCTTTTCCTTACATGCCATCATCTCTGAGGCTTCTGCGACGACCCCTATGAATCAACCTCACTCTTTTTCCTGGCTACAGAGTATTTGACGTCGGTAAACACTTAAGTGTTATCCAGTTTCCACCATGGCAAAAAAAAAAAAAAAAAAAAAAAAAAAAAAAAAAAAAAAAAAAAAAAAAATGTTGCTGTGGCATTTTTAAATATGCCTCTTGGTACATATTATACAAACCTTCTTAGGACAGATTCCTAGAGCTGGAATAGTCAGACAAATATATCTTTAATTTCTATAGTTATTAGCAAATTGCCTTCCAAAAGGCTTCCTTCTCCAAAAGGCTCTTACCTTGCCAGCAACTTTATCCTTGTTCACTGAACAGGGCCCTGCACTCTGCCTTCCCTGGAGATTCATGGCCCCCCAGTGCTCTGCCTGGAAGGCAGAGGGAAGTGAACATTTAAAAAAAGGAATGTGGAAATTTACAAAGCAAGAGGTATAGCCATGGAAAGCATCATGCTTGGAAGAAATGTACAACTAGCGTTTTAAAGATGAAAAGAATACAAAGAGAACAGGCATCCATGAAGGATGAGATTAATACTAAGAGAAGATTCTTTCCTTTGTATGTTTCAGCGATTCTTCAATTGCCCCCCAGATAACTGCCTAGACATGCATCCGTTGATATACATTTACACACACACACACACACACACACACACACACACACACACACTCTTCAGAATCTTCTACTGGAGCCTGAAATTCCTTGAAATATTTTCTTCCCCCAAATAGAGCTAAGGTTCAAGTAATAATCCTTACCAATAAATAGCAGTTATGAGTTAGGAACTTGGCTAAATATTTCACATGCCTCATGTCATCTGAGATAGGTATTATTCCCATTTTACAGATGAGAAAGGTAAGGTTTGGAAATGTGAACCCAAAAACTAGTGAGTTGCCAAGTAAGGATTTGAACCTCCTCCATGTGACCAGCCGATCTTTAGGCACTGCACAGTCTCACCAGGGAAAGGGGACAAAGCCCCTTAACTGCATCGTAAGCCAGTCTGGTAAGGTGGTAAGGTAGACTGCTTCTGCTATACTCTCTCCCAAGAGCAATGTTTCCTAAAAGAAGGGATACTGGGTCTTGGATAAGACCAGCTGGATAGAAGGGAAGGTAGAAAAAGATGCAGAGGATAGAAATACTTCCTGGGCCAGTGGAAAGGAGAAAGAGCTAGATCAACTCAGAGGAACAGGGAAGGTCAGCTTTCCCTGTCAGGGTAACACCTCCTGATTCTGGTGTTAAAGGAGCGTGGCTTATTTCACTCAGGATAATCTCCTCTGGTCCCATTCATGTTGATACAAAAGTTGGGTATTTATCCTTTCTGATGGCTGTGTAATTGTAAAGCATAATGAATAACACAGAGGACATTAGGAGAAGGAAAGGAAAAGTGAATTGGGGAAATCACAGAGGGAGACAAACCATGAGAGACTATGGACTTTGAGAAACAAACTGAAGGTTTTGGAGGGGAAAAGGGTAGGGGGGACAGGTGAGCCTCGTGGTGGGTATTAAGGAGGGTGTGTATTGCATGGAGCACTGGGTGTGGTGCATAAACAATGAATCTTGGAACACTGAAAATAATAAATGATAGATGATAGATGATAGATGACAGAGAGATAGATAGATAGACAGATAGACAGATAGATGATAGATAGATAGTGTGGCAAGACACGGGAATTGCTGGAAAAGCATTGCTTCCATGGTCCCCTCCCTCCCTGAGCTTTCCTATTAACCCAGCATCCATGGCCCTGCCCTGCAAAAGGTGTTTTCCACACAGCGAAATAAATTAATACCATACAGCTAGATGATTTCAGGGACCGAAGACCTTGGATTAAAGAGGTAGGAAAGGCACACAGGGGGTGATGCATGAGGATTTGTGGGCTTAGGGTTGCAGTGGGGGCAAGTTATAGGATTGTGGGAGACACAAGTGCTAGAACAGTGACATGGAAGAGAGGCTTCATAAGGAAGGACTGAGGATGCAACTGGAGGGCTCAAAGAAAATACAGGACAGTGCAAACCCAACCAAAAACGTCGTGATGGGGACTGGGAGGCAGCAAGTTTCCAGCACTGCCGAAGCCTGCTTAAATTCTTGGGAACCATGAATCCAAACGGGACCAAGGTCTCCAACACAAATCATGCGACAATTCCTTTAGGAAGTCTGCTCTTGCTGGAAGGACTGAAAAAAAAAATTGCTTCAGCAAGCTCTAAACCCCTCTGAGAATCAGCAATTAAAGGGGAAAAAAAAGGAAACAGAAGGGCAAAGTGTCACAACAGTGCACTTTTGGGGAGATGCCCAGGAAGGTGGCCGGTGGTGTGTCTCACTGGGGGCCCCGTCCTGTTGCTGTCCACTCCAGGACCCCTCAGAGGCCTGGTGAGGATACGTCGGGGATCCCAAGCATCCCTCATCCCTGCAGAGCCTCCAGCCAGCCCTCAGTGTGAAGGTGAAGGCAGCAAGGGGTCCAGCCTGATGGAAGGAAGAACGATCAGGATGGTGCTGTTTATCATATTAAAGCTTGAAAGCCCGTCCCCCAAGTGAACCACTGAGGCCACTGAGGTAGAACCAAGTGCTGGCACAGTCCTGGGTGCAATATCATAGAGCCATGAAGCATGATCATGAGAAAGATGAAGTGACGCCATGGAGACTTCTCATGATGGGTGACACCTACCGACGATGGCAAATAGGTTTATTATTTATGTGGATAAACACTGGAAACGCAACTCAAAGGAGCAGGAGTTGTAACCACAGGGGTGGAGCATTACGGGCAACTTTCGACGTTTACTTTGTACATTTCTATCTGTTGATAGACGAATGTCACAGTGATGTCGGAAGGTGAGGAAGGAGAGTGGTCTGGTCATGTGCTGACATGAGTCTGTGGTGGACCGAGGTCACCACTCAGTGTTGGACTGAAGCAAGTGTGACAATCAGGCCCCCGTACACACCCAGCATGAACACATACCACACACCATACACGCGTGTCACATGCATGCCACAGATACCATATACACACACTCCACAAATAGGCCACACTGTCATACAATGCACATGGTACAGCACACACACCCATAACACAAGGCACTCTGTAATGCACACACTGTACAACACATATACCCATCACACAAGGCACACTGTAATGCACACACTGTACAGCACACCCACCCATCACACAAGACATACTATAATATACACAACACATACTATACAACACATATGCTCCACTCATGTGCTTTTATTTAGAAGTACATTTCACATGAGCCTCAGTTAACATAAGAGTTTGCTCTCAAAGACTCCACTTAGCCTGGGTACTTCTCTCTCTTTTGTCCTCACAGGAAACTGAGGTCTGTTCTTCAAAGAGAGCGTGCCGTGATCCCAGTGCAAAGTCCTCAACCAGTCCCCACTGCACAGAGTCTGTTTGCTTGACAGCAATGCCCTGGAACTGCCAATGGATCAGACCCAGGATGAGAGCCCTTGATGGATACTTCCGGAAAAGCCTAGCCATCATCCATGCCATTCAAGGGAACATTCTCTCTTGTTTCTCTTGCACAGGTTGGCTCTTGAAGCTTTATTTCCTCCAAGAAGCCCCACTAACACACATCAATTCAGCCCAGAATGGTAGTCTCCTTTACAAAGCTGGTGTCAGCCATGCCGGAATCTTCCAGCATTCAACATTAGGCACGGTGCGCTGTGTGTACATAAATCAAATTAACATACACTGTCACTGCCTGGTTGAGCAGCTGTATTCTTTGTGTTAAATTTCATAGTTAAAGTGAAACACTTTTTCATTACTAAATTACAGCTCCACTGGGCGATTGCAACAGTTACCTGCCAAAATTAAGCTTTGTGATGCCAGCCCTGTCACAGAATGGCAAATGCAAACTGCACTTACACAAAGTGACTGAGGAGTTGCTAACTTCCACCAAAACAAAACATTGATGTCGAGTCACATTTTGAACCAAAAGTTTACATAAACCCAGCACCGGGGTGCCTGGGTGGCTCAGTCAGTTGAGCGACTGCCTCTTGGTTTCGTGTCAGGTCATGATCTCAGGGTCGTGAGAAGGAGCCCTGGATGGGGCTCATCATTCGGCATGGCGTCTGCTTGAGACTCTCTTCCTACCCCTCCCTCTACCCCTCCTCCCTCTCTCACATGTTCTTTCTATCAAATAAATAATCTTTAAAGAAAAACAACTCAGCATCATTGTTAAGTGGATGACTGGCTCATTTGGTTAGAGCAGAAGGCTGTGAAGGTCAAGACTAATGTTCAACATACAACCCAATTAATTTGGTCAGCTCACGGTTAAGGAGTCTGCACTTTCTTGCCTCAGTGACACATGCTTAGTACCTACTACATATGGTGTACATTACAGGTATTCTATGCATCAGTTTCCAAAACAAGTCATTATCAGTATTATTAGCCCCAGGGTACGTATGAGGAAACTGAACCAGACTCAGGACAACCGTGATCTAGTGACACAAGTGACATGGCCTCCAACCACGATCTGCCTGAATTTAAACCCTCCATTCCTTCCTCTTTGCCAGGCTAGTGTTGGGTGGCACTGTGCAGATCCACAACGGCCCGAAAAAGTGAAACTACTCCAAGCACATGCTTTGCTGCAATGGATGGACTGTGGCATCATCTCCCCACAGAACGTACATCATGATTATTTTTAGCACACTGAGTGCCTGCCCTTCAGACCCCAAACAGCCTTTCCCCTGTCACGTGGGCTGCGTCCAGTCCACACACAAGGCTGGAGGTTCCAAAGGGACCAGGCTTCCATGCCACTGCCCCATCAGACCCAGATGTCAGGAACATCCTCGTCTCCCACTAGCCTGATGCTTTCCGCTTGCAACGTTCCCTTCAGCTCTTGGTGATGTTTAGACAGCCTCCTCCCAGCCCGGCCCATATCAGTCAGAACTGGCTTTGACCTCTCCCCCGCAGCAGGTGTGCTCCCAGTCTCCTAACTGGGCCTGCCTCCTACTTTTCACAGTTCCTTGATCTGCCTAATTCTTGAGCGCCAACTCATGTTGCAAGAGCATACAGAATTCTGTGCTATCAAAGAGTGTTGGCACGATGAAAGAAAGGGAAGGCAATTGAATCTACTCTGACCCTGCGGCACACAGAACTCTATTCTTATGAGGGCAGCACATGTTTCAGCTTCCAGGGCAAAGGACTATAAATCTCTCTATATGCATGCAGATCGTAGGCAGCTACAGAAAAACCATCGTGGGTAGCGACATCCCAGATTGGATGGCCCTAGCTAGAGTGATTACCCAAATATTTTGGTAGGCCACAGACTAAAAGAATTATGAGTTTTGGACTGGAGATTCATTTCTCTGCTAAAAAGCCATTTTACTGCAGGGTAGCAGCACATACTTTCCAGTCCAGATAGATCGATGTTGCAATTAAGATGTTTAGTGGAGCGGGCCATTTCAAGTGTGACCTCAGTGGGTGTCCACACCTTGAGACGGATGGTGGGTGTTGCTTGGGAAGGCTCAGGGTCTGACCCGCAGCATGCCGAGTCTGTACAGTGAGCAGGCTCTGAATTGTGACTCGGTGTGTCCACAGGGCAGTTATCTGTGATTGATAAGCTCAATGGAAGTTTTATCTCTGCAGAAAAAGCACAAGCTTCAGGAAATGAACAGTTAGGATACATCACTTGAGAGCTGTCCAGCTTTGGCATGTCACTTCATTCGAGTGGTTAACATTCATGAGTCCTGGACAGAGCAGAGTGGGAGCCAAGAGCACAGACCCTGGACCCCAAGTGTGTCCTCATCCCAGACATGCCATGATTGTCCACATGACCAAGAGCAAGTTATATAAGCTCCCTTTGCCTGACTTTCTCCATCTGTAGCCAAAATGGATTTCAAAGCGGTACCATGTTTCCTTTTGGGGTGATGAAAATGTCTTAAAACCAGAAAGAGTGGTGGGAACACAACATTGTCACTATACCAAATGCCATTGAATTGTTGACTTTAAAACAGCCAATTTTATGCCCTGTCCATTTTATCTCAATAAAATACATTTTCTTTTAAAATAGTACCTCCCCCATAAGGTTATTGTAAGGAGTCAAAGTTAATGCTGTGCCTAGAGTCTCTAGGATGGAGTCAAGCAAGCCCTGGCTCTTGTGTTCCAGGGAGTTCCCGAGCCCAGCTTTTATCTGCTACGTGCAGAGTCACCATGTTTCATCCGTCACACACATTAAACTCTCATGACCACCCCCAAGGTAGGTACTGTTATTCCCATTCTGCAGATGAGGAAGCTAACATGGGGAAGAATAAAGTACCACACCAATTATTATGGCTTTGCAGAAAATTATCCCAAACTTGCGATATACCAGCCTGTGGATTTTGTGGCTCAGAGATGTAGACAGAACACAACAAGGACTATGGGTGGCTGTTCCACGAGGTCTGAGGCCACCACCGGCAGCTCCCAAGGCTGGTGTCTGGAATCTCCTGATGTCTTATTCACGCTCACATCTGGCATTCGATGCTGGCTGTCAGCTGGGAACCTCGGCTCCCCTCCACACGGGCCTCTCCATGTGGTCTCTCTGCAAAGGCTTCCTCCTAGCATGGTGGCCAGGTTCCCAGGACAACGGTCCCCAAGGTGGGAGGCCCTAGTGGAAAGTGAAACAACTCACAGTGGTACAGCATGACTTCCACCACCTCGGGTTCATGGAAGCAGTACCAAAGTCTTGCCCAGGTTCAAGAGGAGGGAAGAACCTCCCACCTATCCCCTGATGGGTTAAGGCCAGATTCTTGAAGAGCATGTGAGACAGGATATATTGCAGTGGCTACTGCTGGGCTATCTACCACTGCATATTCTTCAGGCCGGCAAGGTGAGTCAGAGACATGGCTGGGGAGGGCAGACTCTGACCACAGAACTCAGTTCTAATCCATCGCGTGAGGAGCCGCCATATTTCATCTGTCCGAGACTATAAAATTTTCTACCCCCAGAAAGCTATTGAGATAGCTTAACACACAGAGCCCTTGATTTCCTAATCCTTAAAATGGTGCTATTTAAAGTTCCTACCTCTCTGGGTTGTTGTGAGGATTGACTTACTGTTAATAAATCAGAGTGGTAAGCAGACCGGAATATTCATGTCAACTGGTCAGGGCACTCTCTTCTCCATATAAAAGTCTACCTGGGAAACCAAGTTAAGGTTAGAAGTTCTCTGCTTCAGGTTATCTATAAGGAATGTGCCTCCTCACCCAGACTTAGACCTATCGAGAGGAACACAACTTCCCTCTCTGCCCTTACTCTGTAGACAGGATGCAAACAAATGGTGACTCTCTCATCCTCTACTTTCCTTTCAACCTTGTTCCAGCCTCACTTCCTGTGGCAATTAATTAGATTACTGCTTATCTTATCTTAATTATTGTGCAAAAATGTCTTCCCAGTGAGATTTTTAAGAAATACCCTAGTCAGCAGCAAATTTTTAAAACTTCTCCTCGGGAAGATTCCTTTCCAGGAAGATTCACAAGCAGCTAACCTCTCCCATTTCTGGTTCACCGTTGTTAGCTGTCCTTCCAGACACAGATGCTTCCAGGCTTGCTTTTTAATTCTGGAGCTTGTACTTCCTTTGGGTCCTGCCGCTCACGGGCAGGCAACATTGCACTTGAGTCAGATCACTAAACGAAGCAATGGAGTCACCGCCACCCAGAGTAATAACACGTTCTGACAAAAACATGAAAGATAGTGTATCTCTGCCTTAACTCACGTGGGTATCAGTAGTGGGGAAGAAAGTAAATTCTTTTAAAATACAGACAGAATCTTTTATCAATGAAAAACTGTCATCGGTCTTTCTTATCTCTTTGTGCAATGACAGCGGAATTTATCTTTCTTAGAAGCAAGCCTCCAAATGAATATCATGCCTGTTTTGCCAAGGTGAGCAGTTTGTCATTGTTGGGCAAGTAGACATGTTTTACATAGATGTTGTGGAGCATACATGCCACTTGTCATCAATCTACATGCCCTCCAAGGTGTCCTGAAGTGCTGAGCGTTACTCCATTTCTCTCAGAAACATGAGAGTCCTGTATACTCGAGGCTTGCTCTGTGGACCCAGATGAGCCAGACTTGCATGATGCAAACTCTGTGCTCAGTCTAATAGCTCCATTATAGCTGCTTCCCCACCAGCTGGGGAAAGCATGGCTAGAAACCTCTCCCCCATTGGACAGAACAGTCCAGTCTGGGGTCAACATTGTGAAGCAATCTTCCTTCCAGCAAAGAGAACTCTGACATTAGCATATCTCTCCAGACACTAGCAAGCAATGGTTCCTTCTTTTCATTCTTTGGTTTTTAAAAATGCTTTTTTTTTCCCTGTCAACACAGCTGTAGGAAAGATTTCCCCCAAGAGTTTGCTCCCTTGGCAATAACAGAAGAGTTATCAGTACCAGGATAAGAACAAATATTAGCTCACACCTCCTGAGCACACCCCGTGTGCCAAGTACCATTCTGAGCATATGATGTGTCCCAGCTCATTAAGCTTCATAACAACCTCTGAGGTGGTATGACATTTGTCTCCATTTTACAGATGGGGAAACTGAGACATGGGCCTCGGAGGGCACAGAGCTAGCCAGCAGCAGAGCCAAGATGTGAAGCCAGGTGAACTGGTTCCAGAACCTTTGAACTTAACCACTTTCTCCTGCCAGTCAAGAACTTCCAAGAAGTTCCAAGGCCACTAAATCATTGTATGCCTGTTTTCTAAATGTCCCAGAAAGGTAACACCCTAATGCTTAGGACTTCCCCAGAGACCTCCATGGTGTCTCCCCTCTATTGCTCAACGTGGGAGCCATCATTCCTATTAAACGCAGAGTAAGATCAAACACTGAGTCACAGGGAAAACTTCTCCCAACCAGGCTAAATCCCAAGATCCTCAGAAGAAAATTTTCCTGAGAAATCTTGGAAGTTCCATCAGTTGCAATCTCAGGTTACCTTAAGCCATAAAGGGAATTTATTTGGAGAGTACTAACAGACTTACAGAACTGAAGGCAGATGGAACCCCCAAACTTCAGAAGAACAGGAACTCAAAGGCAATCTCTTTGGAGCAGTTCCAACTGAGATCTCAGTGCAATCGATCCTAGAATGTCTCAGGAACCAATGTAAATTTCCAGAATGGGGTACTTTCAGTTGACCTTTACTTACATGTCTAAGCTTGGAGATTAAGTAGAGGAGCTTCCTGGTTAATTCTCACTCAGGGCCATGCTTCGGGAGATACCATAGCTCACTTTGTTATTTTTAAGTGCATTTTGTAAACTTTGAAGCAATTCAGTACAAAGGCAAGTTGTCATCAGAAGCTTCAAGCCTGGAAGGGTCGTAGGACAAGCACTGTTTTCCATTCTACAGATCAAAACTCTGAGACACAGAAAGGTTAAGTATGTCCAAGGGACACTCCAGTTGGGATTGAATCTCAGGTCTTTCTTACTCCCAGATGCTGCTTTCCACCCTCTGGTGTCCTCTGTCGAGCTAATTGAGGATCCAGGGTAGCTTCTCATCTCTCAGCAGTTTAGCATCTCAAGACTTTGTGTCCCTTCTTTGTCTCCCTACCCAATGAACAAACTCATGCTGGAAAACACACTGGTTCACTAGCCCACTCCCTGACAGGAAAAGAGCAAATCTGCACAGCACAAGGACACCCCCCTCACACACACACACACACCCTGTAAGAAAGGAGAACTGAACCCCTAAACATGTGTCCTAGAGCTTTGTCCCTGGTGATGGACCCTGGGCTGCAGGACCTGCTCTCTCTTAGCAGAGATACCAGGAAATGCAATTGCCAGAGTCTTCACATCCCCCGCCACAGGTGGGCTTTCCCCCCTTCACAGTTGTGTCTGTTTTCCTAGCGCAGGACTAGGGGAGGGAGAGATTTTATTAGATGCAGCAGAGTGTGGGGCTCAAGGAACACTCGAGTGGTTCTCAGTCAGGCATGAACTAGCATGCAGCTGAAGGTTCTGGCATCGTGGCGGGGGGTGGGGGGATAGGCAGGGCTCTCCCCCTCTCACATCTGGGAGAGCACCTGGCTGCACCCTCCAAAAGGCAACGCCAAAGGGAGAATCGGTGCTGATTAGGACCCCATGAGAGTTAACAAAGTAACGTTCACTTATGCTAATGGCATCGAGGGTTATTCCATCATCGCTAGTGGGGCAGCCTGGACCGAGACAAGCCAAAGTCATAAAACATCCTTAAAATCGCTCTGTCTTGAAATAGGCAAGGAAGGAGAATTTATTATTATTATTCCTCAGTCACAAAAAAAGAGAGTAAAAATGAGTGAAGGTCACCGTTCCCTTTACAGCTGATCGACTTACCTTTCTCTTTGTTCCTGTGCCTACACAGTAAATTGAAGTTGGAAACAGAGGTGCATACTAGATAATCTTCCATTGTTACTTTCATTTTCCCCAAGAGGAGAAGGAACAGTCCATTTAAAACAACTGAGCTATTATATCACAGTGCTTCTTGTTTAAAATTCAAACGTCATTGGAAACGTGCTCCAGCAGAACTCAACAGGGATTGTGAAAACCACGTTATCTCAAAAATAAAAATCCCAAATATACATGAAACTTAGGACTTTAGAGTTTTCCAAATGTTATGTATATATGAGCTTTTAACATATATACATAAATATTATATACATGTATGTAACATCTATGAATACTATAGATTATATATACTATAAATTATAGACTATAGTGTGTGTGTGCAATGCTATATATTACATGTGTGTAAAATGCCTGACCCTCACACAAACTTTGGATGAAGATGGATGAAATGGACACTCAACTTGAATGACTTGCTCCAAAACATAGACCTAGAAACGGCAGAGCCATTCAACTTGGTCTTCTGACTTCAAGACCAATGCTCTTTCCTCTATGAGGATCCTTTTTTTCCCCCTATTTTAAGAGGCCTCAAAATAGGCTTCTGTGACCATCTAAATGACACATGTGTACCTAAGCAGTCTAATAGCAACTTCTCCATGGTGTCATTGGACCGTCTACCACAAAACATCTACAATAAAACACGCAAATGAACCAAATTGGTATAGATCCCTCAGGAGCAGGAAGTTCAGGGTCAATAGCTCTGGAAACCTGGATAAATATTTAAGACAACAGAGGAATTTTCCCTTTGGGAAGGTGCTTAGCATCCAGAGTGGTTAGAAGTAAGCAAGGGTGTGTAGGGACAAGAGCATGGTCTCATTCCTGCAGCGATCCTGGGAGGCAGCCTGATTCAGGGGAGAGAAGAGGGATGTGTGCATGTGGGAAGGGCTCTTCTGGGCTCCTCCCCCATCCCACATCTTCCCACTGGCTGCACCCAGCTCTATCCTTCATTCTAAAGAAGTCACATTCCCTTGGCCTTCTCTCTAAAGGGAGTAGGAGTGTACAGGAACTTCATGTGAGTATTAATGTCCAGTGAGTCGTGCTCTGAGCTCACATCTGTTCTTGAAACCTCCCTCTGTCATTTCAAGAAGACCCAGACACCATTCGCTGTCCCCCATGCTCCTAAAGAGTTCTGAGGAGTTTCTTTTTCTCCAGCCCGCTGTGGTCCAGTACCCTCAGTGAGTTTCTGTTGGGTTCAGCCCCTCTCCAGGGACCTACCTGGTACCGATGTGGGACCCTCAGTAGAAGGGCTACATGGAGACTCGTGAGCAGGTAAGAGAAAGAAACTTTGTCCCAAGTTCTGTGTCCTTCTGTCACCTGGTCCCTACAATGACTCTAGGAGCATGCTGAGAGTTTCACAAAGTCTTCAGGAGTCCAGCTCTCCCAGCCCTATGCTCAGGCCAGGAAGAGAAACAGCAGTCTTCTCCTGCCTCAGAGATCTTCCTCTCAATAAGAAGATCCCCTGCCTCCTCTTTCAGACCATGCCCTCCTGTTCTGATAATAATCCATGTCAGTGGACACTTGCAAGAGCCCCTGAGTCACCAGATCTACAACTACAGGTAGGTTAGGTGAAGCTGCCCTCCCAAGGTGAAGCTGCCCTCCCAAGGTGAAGCAGTCCTCCCAATCACAGATGTTCTGAAAAGTGTCAGAAAGCCAAGATAGGGAGGCCTTGTGTAGTCCTGGAGGCCTCCCAGGTGGAGTTGGTGCTTTTGATTCCTAAAGGAGTTAAGACTGAGACAAAAAGATAAAATAGAACATTTCAGACCCAAGAATTCCTTGGTCCTGATTATGTTCACAGGAGATAAATTAAATCCATACCCAAAAGCCATCTCACATGTGAGCAGTCAGAACCAAACCACCTAAGAAGAAAAAAAAAAAGAAAGAAAGAAAGAAAAATAATAACTCTTGGACCTTTTCCATGCTGACCAGCTTTCTCTCCCCTCGCCCTAGGTATTTCCTTGCTCTAAGTACAATTCTACTTCCCCCATGTGATTTGATTCCGTTTTCTGAGAGGTAAGCCCTCTCCTCTCAGAAAAAAAACATAGAAAACACTAAATCAGATCTACTACATCTCATTTCCCTGGAGATCCCTGTTTCTCTGCTTTTGATACCAACTCTGAATGGTAGAGTCAAGACAGAGGGAAGATGCCTTGGGATGTAAAATTTGAGAAAGCCTACCCTTCGGATGGTGGCAGAATCTACCCCAATATCCTTCAACCATAGGCTCTACTGGCCATATCAACAATCCTTAGGGATGGGAGATGAGGCAGAATCCCAGTATTGTAATGGCAAGGGGCATCAGTGCTCCCTAGCCTGAGGTTTCAAGATAGGCCTTTTCTGTGGGCCCCAAACCCACATTCTTACATATTAAAGCTTCCAATGGCTTTAATGTGAGTTCCATGCATGTAAGGCTTGCAGGATTGGACCCTGTGGGAGTGTAAAATGACAACATAATAGAGAAAAATCACTCCAGCAGGCAACAGTGACAGCTGGGCAGGCATTCGAAAAAAGGGGAAAGGCCTCAGTTTAGACAAATTACTGAATGAAATGATCACATGAAAAGCCCTTTTTACAGCTGCCACTAAGAAATCCAGAAAATATAAAACATTTGAAAAAGTAAATAAAGGAATTGCTGAGCCCTTTTTTTTTCCCCTTTAAAGGTACGGTGAATGGTTAAAATGCCCCAAAAAAGATCTTTGGTGTTCTGAGTCATGGGCCCAAATGGAAAAATGTGGCTATTTGGGTTTTTCATATCAATTACTATACAACCAATAAAACATAAACAAAGAAAGGACTCCAAAAAAAAAAAAAAAAAAAACCCTGGAAAATTCCAAAGCCTATTTCAGAATCTCTATGATTATACTCAGATCCTCTCATTTCCATGACTTTTGACATCTCATTACCCTGCATTATACTTTTACAGACTTGTTTTTAAGCATATATAAAAATGACTTAATGCATCCTCAGAACAATATCCATGATCTAATAGATGAGTTCTATCAGCCACTTAAAAATAAAACAGACATTTCCTTAATAAGAAATCCTTGGAGTGATAGAAAAATAGAAGGAAGCCCATATTGGCAAAAAGAAAAAAAATATAAAATACAAGAAGCAGCATGATAGAGCAGGGCAGAGGCACCCAAGTGGGAGTTAAGAGATCTGGTTACTGGTATTAATTCTGCCACTAATATGCTGTGTGATTTGGGGCTAGTATTAACACTCCTTGGGCCTTGGTTGCCAGGTCTCTAAAATGAAGAAGTTTGAAGGGATGCTCTCAAGACCCCTTCCTGAGCTGACAGGCTCTGATTTTGAAAGCTTCCTCAGGGGAAATCCTTTAGAACATGTGTTCATGACCTAGCCATTTTCAAATTTAGAAACAAAAACATTTTTAAATTCTCCCTGCTTATCTGTCTACATACCAAATTACAGCATTGAGAGGGGTCCAAAAGGGCCAAATAATATAGTGATGTTCTCCCAGGCAGAGCCCAATTTTGCAAAGTAACTCCCAGGACCATCTCAGATTAAGTCCAAATACATTATCAGAGAATTTCAAAGCATAGGATTGGGGTAACTTCTTAGTTCTGCAGGAGGGAGACACCTAAGCCAAGGGACCATGCAGAACATGTTCAGCTTCCAAGAGCCAAACTAGAGCTAGCAGAGAAATGCCCAGCCAGCCTGGACCTACTAGTCAGAAACACACACTTCTGGAAAAGAAGAAATTATGACATGTAGTGAATATGCATATTTAGACTGTGATAAAAACAGATTTACAAAAAATACATTAGTCAACAGTGGGAGCATTTTGTAAGTTCTTCTAAGCAGTCCCTGAATTTGGAGAAAAGGAAGAGAAAAAGGCAAGGGCAAAGCCAGGCATAGACACTTTTGGCTCACTGCTGCTCCCTTTCCCTAGGACCTAACCCAGTGATTCTCAACTCTGGCTGGACATTGCAATCACATGGGAAGCTTAAGCACCCCTAAAAGTCAGCCCCCCTCTAGGTAATTCGCTTGACCAACCAACTTTGAGAATCCCTGCTCTAGACCCTCGACTGCAAAGATTCTCAAACTAGACCATGCATCAGAAGCACTCAGAGGACTCAGGAGACTGCATTTGTGAGACCTCACTCCTGAGGTTTCCAACTAAGTAGCTATGGTGTGAGGTCCCAAACTGCATGTCAAATATGTTCCCAGGTGATGCTGATACTGATGATTGGCCCTTAACTAAATACTGTTCTAAGGTGTCTGTTTGGTTCATAATGATGGAGGCACTTCTTAACCTTTGATCTTCTCCCAAACCACTCAACCATGGATAAGGCAGGCCCGCTGCTGCTGCTGCTGCTAGGGACAGCATTCAGACTCAAGACCCACATGTGTCTAGGGACCAGCAGAGAGTCTTTGGGTTGGGCTCCATTGGCTGCCTTTTCCACTTTTGGGTGAGCCAAAGAAAAGGAGCTCACCTTCGGAAAACAACATTGCATAATTCTCTGAATGTTAAATAAGAACTCCTTAGTCTGTAGAGTCAAAAGAGTTAACTGTATGGGCCTGGTTGGCCTCTCTAAACCAAGTCAGACATCTGAGAAAGGAACTAGGCCAAAAAGCATCACAACCAGGGGTATAATTAAAAAGAAAGGAAGCAATAACAATCCATAAACACCCCAGATATTCCTTAAGGAATTAATAAAAGAATAGGACAAAGGGGATTTATATCTCTACCTGCCCCTGCCAGGCCCAGCATCAGTTGAAGGTCTTCAATCTGAGCCAATGAGCCTGATGAATTCCAGAGAGCTTGCATTCAAAAGTAATGGTCTGGGAGCCAGGAGATGGCATGAGAAGAAACCGTAGTTCTGGGGCAGCTAGATGGCTCAGTCAGTTAGGTGACTGCCTTTGGCTCCAGTTATGATCCTGGAGTCCCGGAATTGAGTCCTGCATTCTGCTCCCTGCTCAGCGGGGAGTCTGCTTCTTCCTCTGACCCTCCTCCCCATCATGCGCTCACTCTATCTCTCTCTCTCTCTCTCTCTCTCTCTCTCTCTCTCTCTCTAATAAATAAAATAGAAAGAAAAAAAGAAAGAAAGAAAGAAAAAAAAGAAAGAAAGAAAGAAAGAAAGAGAGAGAGAGAGAGAGAGAGAAAGAAAGAAGGAAGGAAGGAAGGAAGGAGAAGGAAGGAAGGAGGGAGGAAGGGGGAGAGAGGGAAGGAAGGAAGGAAGGAAGGAAGGAAGGAAGGAAGGAAGGAAGGAAGGAAGGGAGGGAGGGAGGGAGGAGAGAGGGAGGGAGGGAGAGTTCTAGAGGCATGGTCCTTGGGCGGTGGATGAGGAGGTGCTAGTCGGTTAGCATGGGACCTCTTCATTGTGAAATCTTTACCTGCCTGACCATGAATAACAGCTAGCCCTGTCATCTTCCATGGCCTATGTTAACCTTTATGTTAATAACTAAGAATACTCCAGAAGGGTGTGTGGCTTCTTTCTAATTACTTAAGGTCCAGCTCTCTCGATCTGTGTGATTCTTTCTCCTACAGTAGACTGAACACATACCCCATCTAAGCCAAGCCCCATATCCACCCAGGTCAAAGCAAAATTCAGTGGCACCTACAGAAAGCCTTTGGCTTCAGTAGTACCTCAAGAGCCGCCCTGGAGACAAATTGAAACTGCAAAGTAGATAGCTCAACTCCTTTTCCATCTGCCCCATCTCATGTGCCTCTTCATTCATTTGGCAACCAGGCCCAGGGAAGGGCAGCAGCCACTAGCAGAGAAGTGTCCCCTGAGAGACAATATCTCTACCAGGAAAATGTTACACTCATTGAGTAAGTCTCTATCCAAAGGAGCTGGACTGGGAAGGGGATTCCAGGCACAAGTTGGCAGGCAGGATGGACCTAGAATTTGGGACAGATTATGGGAGGCCAGAACCTGAGCTAGTGAGGGTAGCCACTCCTCCAGGTTCTGGGTGCTGACCCTCCAGAGGGGTTGGGGGGTGAGGGGGTGCTGGGGGTAACTGTTAAAAGTGCCAGTCTGGTGTAAATGGGAGTTGGACTTCTCCTGAGACTTGTCCACAAAGATTGTATTTTAACTCTAGCATACATGAATACTTACTCCTTTTTTACTTTCTGCTTGGAACTGTTTGCAAAATTTCCTTTGAAGTAGAGATGGAACTCTCTACTCAGCTAGCAGCCAGGAACCCAGGATAAGAAAGTGAGGAGCAAACAGATATTTTGGAGGGTAGTAGAAAGCATGAAGATTTTTGTATCTGTCTTATCTCTATCACTAGAGATTGGAGGTGGTTGGGGCAGTGGGGTAGAGGGTAGAGGGTTCTCAGGACAAAGCCAGGAGTAAGTGACAGTACATAAAGGGCACGTGCTGGTGATGTGGTAGAAGGTGGGAGGTGGGAGGGGGACATACAAGGTATCACAGCTCCATGATATGAGGTAAGGCACTATCTCAGAGAGTCAGAGGCACCCAAGTCACTGGGTACCTAGCCAGAAGAAGGAGGAAAAAGAGGAGGAGAAAAGGAAGTAACGGGAGAAGGGAGAAGAACAGGATAATTATGAAAATAAAATATGTACCAGAAAATCCCCATTTTTTTAATTCAGGTGCATTCATTACTGAAGAGAGATTTAATCCCATGTATGATAATTGCACAGCGAGACTAACATCAAAACCATCCATTAGACTTATAAATAACCCGTTTGCGCTGAAGACCAAGAGCCCAACAACTCCATTTCCCACCTTCATCGCTGACTCTGGTCACTAGTCAAGCATACTGACCTGATGATTATTGTCCAATAAGGACTGCAATGGGAGTGATGTCTTGATATGATTGAATTGCTTTGTCCACAAGCACGTGACAAGCACATTTTGTTGCTCGATTCCTCTGCACGCATCATGGAAACGCATTCACAAACATGGCTGAGCCCATGTCATGACATGTAGGTGAGATGCACCCCATCCTGCTGTCATCAGGCCACCCACTTATATTTAGTAACCTCTCACAGGAAGAGAACCTGCAATCCTGGTGCTAATCTAGTTTCTTGCTCCACAAAGAAGGACCTGAGACATAAGCTCCCAAACTGGTTGCTTATTTTTAGAAGTGACTCCAGGAGAAAGGGATTAAAGAGTGACACTGGGAGGGAAGGAGGGAGGGAGGGAAGGAAGGAGGGAGGGAGGAAGGAGGGAGGGAGGGAG
>PITA01003645.1:0-85187 GCA_004023965.1 Spilogale gracilis | reverse complement strand
TTAGTCCATTTGGACTACTAGAATGGAATATCATAAATTGTGTGGTTCATGATCAATAAGAGTTTATCTCCCACAGTTCTGGAGGCTGGGAAGTCCAAAATCAAAGTGCCGGTAGGTTTAGTGTCCACTGAAAGCCCACTTATGGGTCACGGGCAGCTCTCTTTTCATTGTCTTCACATGACAGAAGGGATGCGGGATCTCTCTGGGGTCTCTTTTGTCAGAGCACTAATTCCATGCATGAGGGCTCTACCCTCATGACCTAAGCACCTCTCCAAGGCCCTGCCTCCTAATACCATAACTTTAGGGGTGAGTTTTTCAACATATGAATGCAGGGAGGGCACAAACAGGCAGACCATAGCAGACAGTAACTTGCTCACAATTGCAGGCAAGTTGTGCTGGGTACCAAGTGTGTTCCTGCAGTTCCCCACGTCTCTGGATCAGAAAAGCTCCAGAGAAACAGGTGAGGAATACACAGTGTTGCTAGTCAAGGCACTTTTAAGGTACATTTGCAGGAAGCAGGTGCCATTCATTGTAGTACAAGATGGGCAGAGAGGATGGAAGCCAGGGCATGAGAGATGCCCAATGCTGTCCTTCAAGTCTCAGTGGAAATGTAAGCCGATATTTCACTTGTCCCAAACATTTTTGGCTTTTTTGTTGATTGCTGATGTCAATTTATCCCTCAGCAATCAAGTCTTGAATGTATTCAGCAGATAAAAGAAAACCTCTCAAAGTCCCTGACATCAGGTTTCCTCTACTCCGCCTTTGGTTGTAGATTTGATGCCAACATGTCATCAAGGTTCTGGAGTAATCAGGGTTGAGGAGTAGAGCCCCGAGAACCACCCAAATCAAGGGGAGGATGAACATCGGGGTCGCATGTGGTGTCGGCACTAACTGACACCATCCACATTTGTGCAGATGAAACCTACAACACAAGCTTATTGTAGCTGCTTTCTTCAAGCCCAGTGAGATATGAATTTGAGTGAAGAAGTTCTGTTGATCATGAAATTCTCATTGGCTGCAACAGGAAAAAACAGATCTCCCTTTCAGGTGAGAAGGAACTGTTACCCATCCTCAGGGGTTTCATGATATTCTCTGGTGCAAACATCAACTCAGTCCTCCTTACCCCTGACTCTTCTTGGCTGTAGAGAGTCAGCAGTCCCAGACAACCCCTGGTGGAGATCTAAAGCAGTCCAAGGACAAAGGCCACTGATAAAATATTTCAAGGTATGTCATTACAGAGTTAATGTGACATATAGCCCAATAATCAAGACCAACTTTTCAGGGACTTTTCTTCCATTCCAGCTGACCCTTCTACACCTCAGATCAGTCCACTCCAATCATTCTCACGCTGGTGTCTCTGCTGCACGCTCCCACATCAGCCCAGCCACAATGGGCCAATTAGTGTTCCAGAGCACCTTTTAGGTCGTACCATTCCCAAGTGCCTTTTGGATTATGTCATTTCCACACCCATATAACACTTGGCATTCCCTATTGCAGAGAGAGTAGAAAAATGCCTTAGTCTGGCATTCGAGAACTTAATTTGACTTTCCAAGCTCATTTCACTTAATTCCCCTACAAAAATCCTATGGTTCAGCCTGTAAAAACCACACACACATATGACTGACCGCTCAGATCCCAGTCCATAATACATAGTCACCAGGGTCTTCATCCTAGAGCCAACCTTAGGCCTTCCCTCCTGAAATGAATTTGGGGAGCCCATTCCTAGCCCTTCCTTCCTATCCCAGCCTCATGGTTCTGAACACATTCCTCTCTATAAATACTTATTGACTACCTTTGCTGTGCCAAGTCCTGGAGTAACAAATGAACGAGACATAGTTCCTGACCTCAAGGAGCTTCCGTGTCCAGTGAGGGAAATGTGTAACTAAATAATTATGAAATGATGTGATATTACCTTATCAAAGAGGGACAGATGACTGTGGAGAGTGTACAGAGATCAATTAGAGAAGAGAGAACACCTGATCTAAATCCTGAAAAAGGAAAAAGAATTTATAAGTACAAGGAGAAGAAGGACATTCCAAGCAGAAGAGCAACACAAGCGAAGAGACAAAGGCCCAATGAAGCAAGGTATATTTGGGGAGCTGCAGGGGAGGAAGCATGGAGAGGAGAGCTCAAAGGTAAGTAAGACAGAGGCCCTGTGAGCCTTGGACTTCTGGTGAGGAGTCTAGGCTTTGTTCTGCAAGAAGAGGAAGCCACTGCTGAGTTGGAGGGGATGACTGCAATCAGACTTATATTTTAGAAATCTCAGGCCTGGGGATGCCTGTGTGGCTCAGTTGTTATGCATCTACCTTCAGCTCAGGTCATGATCCCAGGGTCCTGAGTTTGACTCTCACAAGGGGCTCCTTGCTCAGTGGGGAGCCTGCTGCTCTCTCTTCCTCTGTCCCTCCCCCTGCTTCTGTTCTCTCTCTCTCTCTCTTTCTATCACACACACAAATAAATAAATAATTTTTTTTAAAGACTTTATTTATTTGACAGCGAGAAACACAGCGAGAGAGGGAACACAAGCAGGGGAGTGAGAGAGGGAGAAGCAGGCCTCCCGCTGACCAGGGAGCCCGATGTGGGACTCGATCCCACCTCTCCGAGATCATGACCTGAGCCAAAGGCAGTCGCTTAACCAACTGAGCCACCCAGGCGTCCCAATAAATAATTTTTTAAAAAAAAGAATTTAAAAAATTTTAAGAAATTTTTTAAAAAACTAAAAAAAATAAAAATCTAATGCTTGTGACATGAATGATGACCATCTAAGTAAGGGAGACAGAAGGGGACAGATAAAGACAGAGGAAACAGAACAGTGAGGAAGTTACTGGGGTGATTTAGATAAGGGAGAACAGGCTGAAAACCAAGCAATGGCTAAGCAATGGAGGGAGGAGAATGCCCATAAACACTGCTAGGTGTTGGGCGGATTTTACCGTATAGCTAGACAACTCTGACAACTTACCAGGTATGTTATGGGTTCGCCAGTATTTTGCACTTAAGATTAGAGACATCACTCCACCCTGTGTCCATGAGAAAGTACAGAGCCTTCTAAATCTTACACAAGAACATTTAAATCCAGCCT
This sequence comes from Spilogale gracilis, assembly GCA_004023965.1. NCBI lineage: Eukaryota > Metazoa > Chordata > Mammalia > Carnivora > Mephitidae > Spilogale > Spilogale gracilis. Next base: position 82,111 of record PITA01003645.1, on the reverse strand, counting down.
GTTCTTAGGGAAGGCGCTGTTTGTATTCATTAGCTTACCGTCCTCCACGCCAATGAAACACAGATTCCTTCCAACTTATGCTTTTGTTTACTGGAATCATGATTAGCACGTCTTTATGTGGTGACACACAGCTGGATTCTCAATTTTGTTTTTTAGCAAATACAATTTTATTAATTTATTTATTTATGACTGTCCTTGCAAAAAGAAACTAAAGAAAGCCTTTCTGAATGGTCTTTCACATAGTACAAACCATCAACAGTAGTCAGAAAAGGAGAAGGTAGTGGTGGGGACATGTTTCCCTACTGGAAAACAAGAAGAGAATAGCTATTTCCCTCATTGCCGTTAAAGATTTTGGAGAGAATGAGGAGGAAAGAGGACATCCTAAGATACAGCAAAAATGAGAAAATACTTAAAATTCAATCTCCATGAGGGTAAAAACAATGATTACCAATGCACCCCACCCCACCCCCCACCCCTGCATTTAACACTGTGCCAAGCATACTTTAGGTTCTCAGTAAATGCCTGCTGGGAATAAGGGAAAAAGGAGGAGAAAGAGGGAAGAAAGAAGGAGGGAGGGATGGAGAGAAGGAAGAAGGGGGAGAAGGACGAGGAGAGAAAGGGGGGAAAGGAAGGAATGAAGGATTCACTGATGTCAGAGTACCTTAGGAACTCAGTGACTTTGACACACGCCAGATGCCCTCTGTCCACTCGAACCCCTGCCTTGAATCAGAGAAAAGAACGAGGCAAAGGAAGAGAGACAAAGGATTAAAGAAGCTAAAAGTGCATCCAAATGTCCTTAGCTATTCCTGCCTGAGGGTTTCACCAACTATCTGGTGGGTTTCTGCTTCTGAAAAGGTAAGCTTTTGGCAAACATCAAGCTGCTGTCCCCTCTGCTGCAATGCTCTACCCTCCAGTCAACAATTCAAATCTGACCACCTTAGAACAACTTTGACCAAGCCCATAAGTACAGTAGACCTCCAGAGACCACTATGTCTCCCTGTTTCATTCCCAAAATTGTCCTGTGTATTTATTTGTTTCCTAGTTTATTGTATATTGCCTCCCAATAGAATGCAGTCTTTGCAGATTTCATCACTGTCAACCTTCTAACCAACAACAGCTCCTAGCACACAATATGTTCTCAAAGACTACTTTGATGAATTAGCATCCAATTAAAGAGATGAGAACACAGAGCAACAAGGATGGATCTGAAAAGTGTAGTGCCTGGTGACAAAAAGCACAAGAAACGGAACAAGATCTGTAACAAAATTCCATTTACATAGGTTAGAAATACAGGCACAGCAAGGCATTAATACATTTTGCACAGCATAAAAGTCATTAATACATTTTTCACAGCATTAAAATCATTGATGAGGTTGAGGAAGGCAAAGGTAATGAGGTGTCAGAATAAAAGGAAGTACATACATACAAGCAAGCAAAGAAGAAAGAAGGCACCACGGCCCAACTATAATGATAGCCATGAACTGAGAAATGGGGGGAGAGGAGGAGAAGATACCTAGTATCAGACCCACACTGGATTGTTATTTTTCATAAATAGATTACATAGATAATATAACTAAAAATAGATCACATATCTGTTTAACGAATAGCATCATCTCTGCTTTGAATTCAGTTCTTCTCTACTGGCATGCTGTGGTTATGATGAGATGCTACCTTCTAGGGACTGTAACGAAGAGAGATGCAGAATGCTTGGAGAAGTTGGACATCGAAGTCAAGATTCTGCTGTCCAGGGAAACCACGCTCCTTATGAATGAGCAGAATCACTTCCTGCATAGCTACACACACACTAAACTTCCATCCTTGACTCTGAGCCTTCAGGAACTTCCTGAAAACTCCTTTTCTTTTTCAAACTATTTCAATTCATTTGCTTATAGGATCCCCAAAGCAGCATTTTTGGAGCACAAAACCAAAATGGTGCCACAGGGACCTATGACACACATTAGGAAGCAGGATTCAGCCAACAGTGGGGCGAGGCGGGCAGCACAAGTCAGACACGAGTCCCCACAAGCCTCAGCTGGCTGCGTAGTCTAGTCCCCAAGGGGGACTGCCCCATATGGGTCATCCAGTCCTGGAGGAACTTGCATTCACACTGATGAAATAGCAGAGCCGGGTTCAGGACTCTGTTTCCCCGACTCCCTTTCCAGTGTTCATTCCTAAGGACCAAGGTCATCACTGTGTTTCCACACAGTCCAGCTGCTGATATGAAGGAGAAAGACCAGCTCATCAAGAGGTAAAACCAGGTTTGTCTCAGCCTTAGCAACACACTGGATGATGTGGGATGTACCTCTGAAATAGATTCATTTCTTTCATTTGGAACCCTCTGGTTTTTTTCACCAACTCTCTGAAGTTCTGAACATCCAATATTTTTACTAGTAATAGATACTGGTTTATGTACAATGACTCCCAAAAGATATTTCCTGGCACTATACTTTTTTCCTGATCATACTGATAACTGGTAAATATATATATACACACATCCATAAAAACGCATAGATATTCCAGTGTCCACGTGTATAGACAGTGCAATCGGGACTTTTTTTTTAAGCTGTCTCAACCATCTTTATCTGATTTTTTATATCTGATGCAGAAAGAAGAGGGAGGAAAAAACGGAAACTCTGCTCTTTAGATAACTTACTGGTGACCCCTGGTAAATGACAGCCAAGCAAAACTTCAAGAAACTTGTTACTTAGAGCTTGAATTTCAAGCAAACATCCCCCTGCATTTCTAATGAAAAACGGATCTTTCCCCCCTGCTTTTGAAGTGCTCTTTGGGAATTGTTTGAGTGTTCTTTGCAATCTTTTATACCCAGCCTAAGGACTCTGACAAACTCTCTCTTTCCCTTCAAAGGCTTGTTAACTATGTGATGAATACACCTGTCACTTCCAATTCCAACCTTACTTTCTGTTGTGATCGCTGTAGAATTTGGTATCTATGGCAACTTTTCAGTGGCTCAACATCGATTAAAAAAAGGATTGGCTTATCAGGGTTGCTTGGGTGATTGATGGAAATGATCAGGTGCTCAAAATAATCATGACAGATATTCTCTTAACTAGCTAGCATTTGCAAGATTCAGAAATTTTAAATTTCATTCCCTTTTTTTGTTATTGTTTCCATGCAAAAGTGACTTAAATGAGATTCTGTGAACTAGTTTCAGGTTGATTGGGACTGCCTTGAAAAAAGGAACTTTAGTCAATCTGCACATTTATTTAGAAGCCAAATGGTGCACTTGGTCTTGAAAAGCCCCTCCTTGATTTTTTTTTTTAATATCTCAAGATTGGAGACTAATTCATGTTTTCTTGTTTTTGTTTTTGTTTTTGAAAAGTCAGGTTCAGTACTAAAAAAATTTTAGTTTCTTCTGATTTTAGGTTCAGAGCACATGCAAAATTAATTATATAGCTTTTCATGCTAATACTTCCTCAAGTAGGGGAAGCCAGAAAAGATGACGTTGTGGAGACAAAGCATCATCTGGAGCCAGACCTTCCCACTGACGTTTAAATGCTTTATTTCTTCATAGAACACTTTATTTTTTTTAATATTTTATTTATTTATTTGACAGAGAGAAACACAGCTAGAGAGGGAACACAAGCAGAGAGAGTGAGAGAGGGAGAAGCAGGCTCCCCGCCAAGCAGGGAGCCCAATGCGGGGCTTGATCTCGGATCTCCAGGATCATGACCTGAGCCGAAGGCAGTCGCTTAACCAACTGAGCCACTCAGGCACCCCCATAGAACACTTTAAATCAATGTCTTCCAAAGTGTAATGATAGGCTAATGACTGTATATGGGATCACTTTATGTAGTTCACAAACTTTTTCAAGAGCCATATATTTCCTTGAATCTGAAACTGCTGCTATGCAAGCATTATAAAAAAATGCAATGGTGACAATTTCATATGCTGTAAGCTGACTTTCTTATATATATCACTATTTATTTCCCAGGACCATCGCAGCAAAATAGTGCTCACTGCTTGGCTTACAGCAATGAGGGTTTATTATCTCACAGTCCTCTATGCTACAAATTCAAAATTGTCGGTAAGGCCATGCTCCCTCTGAAACCTGTGGGGAAGTATTTGCTTCTCCCTGGCTTCTGGTATTTGCCAACAATCTTTGGCATCCTTGTCTTATAGCTACCTTTGTCATCACATGGTGTTCTGGTGCCTCTGGCTTCACATGGCCATATTCTTATAAGGGCATCAATTATAATGGATTAGAGGCCCAGCTTACTTCAGTGGGACCTCCTCTTAATTAATTACATCTGCAATGACCCTGTTTCTAAACAAGGTCACATTCAGAGTTACAGGGAGTTAGGATTTTACCATGTGGATTTTGGGAGAGACTCAATAACTAATACGTTGAGTCATGATTCCAAAGACAAGTTTGCTTAGGTGGAGGCTAAAAGAGGTATTTTATTCTTTTTAATATTTATTTATTTATTTGAGAGAAAGAGAGTGTGAGTGGGAGAGGCAGAGGGAGAGAGAATCTCAAGCAGACACCATGCTGAGTGCAACACCCAATGCAGGACCTGACCTCAGGACGGTGAGATCATGAACAGAGCTGAAACCAAGAGAAAGACACTTAACTGAGCCACCCAGGTGTCCCTAAAATAGGTTCTTTTAAAGTTGAAGTTGATTTAAAGAAAACGAACAAGGATAGTGTGTGAATACAGCAAAAGTGGTAAGCCCTGTAAACCAAATGCCTGAAATTGGAGGGGGAGGTTGATCATAGAACTGGCTCCATATTTTTCCCTTCCCTGTCCCCACATCCCTATACAGTGTGTCCTTACAGAAAACTTCCATCAAGAGATGGAATCTATGTCTCAATCCCTTGATTCTGGCCGGCCCTGGGGTTTACTTTGGCCAATGGGACATTAAACAGTATGCTATAAACAGAAACTTGAAAATGTATGGTAACTGGGCATCCGCTCATGTCCCAGGTACTGTGTTGAAAGATGACAGACCCCATAAAGCAGAACCAGGACAGCCAGCTGATAATCAGCCAGCCCCTAAGCTGACCCACCTGCTGGCTGGAGACACATGACCTGAGCCCCATGACAGGAGCTGTTTAAAACTACTACCTACACAAGCTCATCAATTTTGTTTCTTTTGACTAGTAATTACAGCAGCTTCCCAAGTTTTTCTGGGGACTTTTTTCATCAAAGATGCTCTTAGGGTCCAAGAAATATTGGTTCAGGGCTAAAGGAAACAAACTCTTAGAAGAGGGTAGGAAGGCTGGACAAGAAATGCATCTTGCGACATTCTGCTTTAAAGTCCATTTACTTTCCTCTCCCTCTCTGGCCTATGAAGTCAACCAAAAATAATCTGAGAGGCAGAGAGAAAGGGCCCAGGTCTCCACTGGTGTCCCATTTTGCTTCAGGAATCTTTCTGCTCAGCAGTTTCAGAGAGTCAAAGAAGAGATTTCCATAAACTGTAAAGGACTGAGTCATTGGTGACTAAATGGTGGAGCTTTATCATCATCCTTTCCAGAACCCACCTCGGATGGAACTCTGCAAGACCAACTCTCAGCAGCATGATGGAAAGAGAATTAGATTTGATATTGGGACTCCTGAAACTTTTCTTCCCAGTTGGTTTTCTCATTGCAGCCAGAGTAATCATTCTCAGACACAAAGCTGATCATGCCATTCCCCCTATTTTAAAATCTTCCACTGCTTTCCATTGCTGTTGGGAGTAACAACCAGATTCCCCATTGTGGCCTATATGGCTATATTAGCTTAAAAGACTGTAACAAAATATCACAGGCTGAGTAACTTAAATGAGAGAAATCCATTTTCTCTAGTCTGGAGACTGGACATTCAAGAATAAGGTACTGACACAAGGTTGACTTCACCTTACCTTACAGACAGCAGACTTATCCATGTGTCCTCACGGGAGCTCTCCTCTGTGCGCACACATCCTGGTGTCTCTCTTCCAATAAGGACACCTGTCCTAGTGGATGAGGGCCCTGCTTTTATGACCTCATTTAACCGTAGCTTATTTCCTTAAAGGCCCTACCTCCAAATACAGTCACACTGGGGATTAGAGCTTCAAATAGAAATTTGAGAGAATGCAGTTCAGTCCTTCCCAATGGCCTTCTTCAGCCTGTCCTCTTCTCACCTCTCCAGAGCCTTCACAGGACTAACTACTCCCTTACTTCTACCCTCCAGCTACTCTAGTTTTGTCCCTTATGGAAATGCACTGGTCTTGATTTTGTTTTTATCCAGTGATGCCTACCCCTCCTAAGCACATAAGCCTCAAGAGAGTAAAGAAAGAATGTATGTGGTTTTCCTTGTCAGTGTATCCCTAAACTCAGTGCCTGGCAAACAGTAAACACTCAATAAAAGTATGCAGAATGAACAAAACGTTTAGTAAAAGGCTTAAGATTTATAGTAACCACACAGGTCAACATGGCACAGAAATATGGAAAATAATTCTTATCCATGTATTCATGTAATAAATACCCATTCAGCACCTACTGTGTGCTAGATCCTAAGAACACAAAAATCCATTAGATAGGTAGGTGTCCAACCATTCTCTTTGCAGGCTAAGTTCTCTTATTGAACCATATTCCCTATTCTCATTATATTCAATCTCTGATCAACTTTGGCCTGGGTATAAACAGTCACCAAAATTTTTCAAACTATGTGATTCTTATCGTTGCTATTTATATTCATTGCACATAAACCATTTGAAAATCTTAATGTTAGAAATAAAAATCATCCTACATCATTAAAAGTTTAAAAGACAATTGTCATGCTTTCAGAGATGGAGCCTGATTACGGTCCCAGGAAAATGACTCTCAATAAATTCTTAATAGCTTTATGGGTAGCTAAAGAGAGAAAATGCAGATAGGAATTTTAAGATATATAAATAACTAAAAGATGCATACTAATTTTAAAAATCATTCTCCAGGTGCAATGTGACTATTAGATGAATCACATATATTTTTTTCAAAATGTCGTAATATAAACTGAATTAAGAGGAGGTAGAAATAAAGCGCATGGATCATATGCACACCAATGTTTCTAAAAGCCTTGCAAAACCTAATAAATTTAATAAGGGCAGAATTTAGGAGATTTCACTGGTCTGAAAACTTGACTTTGTAAATCCCTTTAAGTCCAAAATTTGTAGCTACTATTTGAGGTTCGCCTAAGATCTGCCAGACTGTTAGGTGCTTTCTGATATGATTCTAATTCTCCCAATCACCATACAGAGTAGGAATCACTATTCCCATTTTACAGAAGGGAACACTGCAGATCAGAAAGCTTAAAACAGGAAGCAGCAAAGCCAGGTCTCAGACTCCAGCCAGGTGAATCTCAAAATCCATACTCTTTGCATTGTCTCATGCTGACTCAAAGCAGTCAAGAGTAGGTTCTGGCTGACTCCCTTTGTAGAAAATCTGGGATATAAAAAAGGCAATTAAATGAATTAAAGTGGATTTCTGTCTCTATTTTGAGACTGGGAATGTGATTTTAAATGCCTTCTAGACCTCAGGAGAGAGAGAACAAAAGTCTTCAGGCCCTTCATCTGTCTCAGTGAAACAACTCAACCTCCCTATATGAGCATTCTAAGCTTCAACAGGGAACAATACAAACAGAGCCACAAGCAAGACCAGAATCTTCCAGGAGGAGAGCTGGGGACTGAGCCCTCTCTGATGTGATGTCAGAAAGGGTGAGGAAACACTATATTCTTTCCTCAGTCTACAACAGACCCTGGAATTCCCATCCTAAGAGGGTTATTCCTTTTAGTTAAACTCTTCCCCCAAGAATCCTCTTTTTAAGTACTAGACATCGCTAACCATCAGAGAAATGCAAATTGAAACCACAATGAGGTATCACTTTACACCTGTCAGAATGGCTAAACTCAAAAACATAAGAAATAACAAATGTTGCGAGGATGGCAAAAAAAATGATCCCTTCTGTAGTGACAGTGGGAAGGCAAATTGGGACAGCCACTGTAGAAGACAGTATGGAGGTACCCCCAAAATTAAAGTAGAATTACCTGATGATCCAGTAATTCCACTACCGAGTATTTACCCAAAGAAAATGAAAACACTAATTTGAAAAGATATGTGAACTCCTATGTTTATTACAACATTGTTTACAATAGTAGAAATACAGAAACAACCCAAGTGTCCCACGATAGATGAATAGGTAGAGAAGATGTGGTGTGTGGATGGATGGATGAATAGATAAGATAGATAGATAGATGAGATAAGTAGATAGATAAATAGAAAGATACAACAGAATATTACTCAGCCATTAAAAGAAAGAAATCTTGTCATTTGCAATAACATGGATAGACCTAGACGGTATAATGCTAAGCGAAGTGAGCCACACAAAAGAAAAACAAATATCATACGATTTCACTCCTGTATGGAATTTAAGAAACAAAACAAATAAACCATAAAAGAGATTTTAAAAAGAAAAAAAAAAAAAAAACAGACTTGCAATACAGAGAACAAACTGATGGTTACCAGAGGGAAGGTGGGCAAGGCAAGGGAATGGGTGAAATAGATAAGGGGGATGGAGAATATGCTTACCCTGATGAGCACTGAGCAATGTACACAATTGTTAAATCATTATAATGCACGTCTAAAACTAATATAATACTGTTTATTAGGGCACCTGGGTGGCTCAGTCAGTTAAGCCTTTGCCTTCAGCTCAGGTCATGATCCCAGGGTCCTGGGATCAAGCCCCACATCAGGCTCCCTGCTCAGTGGAGAGTCTGCTTTTCCCTCTCCCTCTGCCTTAATCTTCCCCTGCTTATGCTCTCTGTGTCAAATAAATAAATAAAATCTTTTTTAAATACTACTTATTAGTAAATATGAATAAACATGAATATATGAATAATTATAAATATGATTTTTATTTAATAATTAAAAATAAGTGCTTAAGACCCTATCATTAGCACCCTGGCCCATTTGGTTTATTTGAGAGCAATTAGCCAATTGGCCCTCAGAGGAAGTGGACCAGGACAAGCCAGTCCAGGGAAGGGAACTCCGTTACAAGGGAAGGGAACAGAAGCAGGTCTGGTCTTCCGTTCCTTACAGAGTTGTCAGGGACCAACCCTAGCTATGATCCAAGTACATTGTCCCGATTTAGTCCCAGGAAAGGCTCTGTGTTTTGATGTTCCCACCTGTAAAATGGCAATAAAGATACTAAGTACCTGGTGGAGTTGCTTTGAGGTGCAGTGATTCAAAGAAGCACCAGTCATTGCTCTGAACAGAGTACAATGCTGAGAACCATGCTTGGCACCCAGCAGTCATTCAGCATATGTAAGTGTTTGAATTTCTCTCAACTGCAATTTTCTCATTTGCAAACCAAGAGTAGTGATGCTCTACATTGAAAGTGCCTGGCTTTCCTTGATTCATCCAATGCTTAATGAGTGCCTACTATGTGCCAGCCACAGGACTATCATGGTGGCTCTGATGTACTCGTTTCTTACATTCAGTGAGCTTATACAGTAGAGGAAGAGACACACTTTCCTGACAATTATCAACAGTGATGATCACTGGAAAAACCTTCAACTACAATTGTTACAAGCGCTTTGAAGGAAAAACACTGAACTGGTAAGGCTTCAGGAAGGTCTTTCTAAGAAAGTGACATTCAAAGTGACTTCAGGGTGACTGAATTGGTCAAATGAGTTGCAGAGAGCTGTCCAGGCAGAGGGAGCATAGAGGATGAAGCACATTCAAGGGAAGCCCCAAGAGAGCTCAAAGCACTGTTGTTTCTGAATCACCCATGTGTTGGTCTCTGCTGTGAATAGAGGCAACCGTGGCCAACTCATGGCAGGTAAACAGCCTTGGGCCACTCCCCAGCCACGCAGCAAGAGGCCACATGGTAGATGCAGCAAAAATGAGCCAGCCAAATATCTTTGAGAACATCTGTTCTTGATGGCTTTCATCCAGCCTCTGCATATTCTTAAGGGAGTCCTGCCACCTCCAGAACAGTCCCCCCATTTCCCTTGCCTTCTCCCCCTCTGACTCTCAGCTCTTTTCTACTCCTTCTTTGGGTTCTTCTCTCACAATAATGAATAAATGTGAATAGCAAATCTTACGGGTTTTCTTGTCAGATTGGCAGAAGTTTAAAAGACTAACAATATCAAATGTTGGAATGGATGCCAGGAAATGCAACATCATCATTCATTTAGGAAATGTGTAACTTAGCGATGCCTCTTTGAAAAACAATTTGGCAGCATCTATCCAAATTTTAAGTTCACATGCCTTTTAACTGAGTGATTCCACTTCTAGGAATCAAGCTTTAAAAAAATACTTGCCCATGCTCAAAAGGAGGATGTTAAAAGTTGGGTAGTGCTATTGATCATGGATCATAGTGATACACTGGAAATTTAAACATCAATTCAGGGGCAATTTAAACTCATTATGGTATATCTATATTATGGACTACTATGATGCCAGTAGAAGAAGGAATTAAACCCTAAAGATTTCCAAGACATGTTGTGACATGGAAGGAACAAATTGCAGAACAGTTAGAATACCGTGCCCTCTTCAATTTTTTTTTTTTAAGTAACACATATATATGGAGGTGTGTAAGCATGGAAATGCACAGAAGGAAACTGGACATTTGCATCACATCACCAGCAGCAGACATATCCAGGGAGAGAAGGAGTGATCACCTGGGAGTAAAAGGGAAGTGTTCATGGTCCTTTAGGAATAGGACATCCGAGAGCAGTCATCATTGAAACAGAAAGCAGAAGAGTGGTTGTCAGGGGCTGCAGGAAAGAGGGAATGAGGAGGTAAAGTTTAATGGGTACAGAGTTTCTGTTGGGGAAGATGAAAAAGTTCTAGAGATGGATGATGGCGATGGTCACAGAACAATGAGAATGTATTATTGTCATAGAACTGTACACTTAAAAATGGTTAAAATGACAAATTTTGTGTTATGTACATTTTACCACAATATCTGGGGTATCCGAGGTCAAGGGAAGACCGTTGTTCATAGTAATGACACTTAATGCCAGGGGGTCACCAAGGGAGCAACATAGAGACCTCCCACCCATCAGATTCCATAATCGGAATGTTAACAAGATATTTACAGGCTGAGCTTAAGTCCAGACTCCCAACTTCAAGACCCTTTGAAACGGTCTCCTTAAATAATCTAACCTTCTAAATGCCCTATGTCAAATGGTGTGAATTGAGGGACAGACTCATAACTGTCATTTAAGAAAAGAAACAAAAAATAAAGGAAAAAAAGTTCACAATGATTTAGCTCAGTTCTTAAGTGTGCCAACTTGGAACCTATAGCTCAGTGAGTGCTCTAGCCTTTAATAGCATATATTTGCATTTATAGAGTGCTGAGCAGTGGCTGGCTTTCTCTCTGAGCTGACTTCTTGGAGACAAAACCCCTAATGCCATCAAGTCACAAGACATAAGTAAGACTAGAATTAAACTACCTTGTGCCCAGACACGCTATGTTTGGCATCTGCACATCATTATTCGGAGCCCATTGAACAGAGCAGAGGGAAAACGTTGATTACGTTGAACCAGACCACTTTGCAGAGGTACCAAACAAACACAAACAAACCCAAATCTCGTAACATTTCATTGCTCTTCTACAGGCATCTGTCAGAATAAAGGAGAGATGTTTATGCTGAGGCAGGAAGTGCAGGTCAAAGGTGAAGGGAGAAAGGCTCCAGTACTTAAGAAGAACCCAGGGCAGGAAGGCAAATGTCACTGATAGAAAGTCCATCATTGCCACAGGTAACCAAATATACTCAGCCTTTGATTTTTACAGGAGGGTGATTTATGAATCATGACAAAACAGAAGGGACATATCTTGAGCTAATGCCCATTTAGATGAGGGGATAAAACCCTGGTGTTTACTCTGAGCATTGTTAATATCTCAAATGAATACTAACCCAAGATGTTTATTGAAAATGAGAATGATGCCATTTTTCCGCTGTATCTCATGTCATCTGAATGACCTTGCACTTAAGAACTGCAACTTGCAAGGCAGGAATTTATTTAGTCTCCAGGAAGTTGTGAAAGTCTAAATTAGCAAATTCAAGCAACCCGACCACCCTCTTAAAAATATAGAGTAAAACAGTGATGAGGAAGCAAAAACCAACATTTGGCAGGAAAAGGGAGGCACAGGCTACACTTTGTCTAAAGCCTGATAATGCTTTTCCAGCATGACTGAACAGAAGGAAAACTGCATTTTCTAGTGAAAATGTGAACTGATTTTGACTATAGGGCTGATCGATCCCCTCCCCGCCAGCCCAAAACTGGTTGAAAGAGTATGGATGAGTCCTAGTACTTCAAGTTGGAGGGGCCTTGGTATATCTCCTCCCTTACTCCCACTCACTACAAGAATGCCCTTCACAGTCCTTCCAGGGCCTCAAAGCTCACTCCCTCACATCCTGGGGCCCCTCTCCCAAGAGCTGAGATGAAATCCTCTCCTTGGGGCTTACCTCCACTTCTGTTAGTCTTGCACACTGCAGTGAACCCACCCTAGTCCTCCCCCCTCCCCACTGTTCCTGCTCCCCGGAATGGCTCTCACTTCTGTGGTCTCAAGTGCTCCTCCAAGTAAAATATTGTCAGGTCCTTGAGTGAAGTGACCTTTCCAAGCACTAGACCTCTGCCCCTCATATCCTGGTCAACATTTCCACCCTTCTTAGCCCAAGAGTTCCTTTGAAGCAAGGACTTGACAAAGCAAGTGGTTCCCACACCCCCATGAATATCATTCTACACTGTTAATGATAAATGACACTTGGTGTGTAGGAAAGCAAAGTGCCTACTGCAGACTTTGAAGCAAACGGGAAGATAATAATTATTGGACCAGAAAAGAGAAGCAGAGAGAAGAAACACACAAAAAAAGAAGAGTGAAGAATGAGAAGAATTATCTGAGCCTCAACCACAATTTTACCCAAAGTGGATATCATGGACACGTGTGTGTGCACGTATGCATGCACGTGTGCACACACACACAAACACACACACGTACACACACTACTCTCATTAGGTAGCCCCAACAAGCAACCAAATAGCTCAGGACACCACCCGATGTCTTTCTTCTGTCCACTAATGGATCCTGTATTTTCTCCATTTTAACAGCTTAATCACTTAGCCATCATTTTCTCTCCATATGGACTTACAGACAGTGTTTGGTTAAAGAACTTCAATCCTTTTACAAGCAGCCCAATAAAGATAAGTGGAAATATCAAAATTCTCAGTGAACTAAAACCTCAGTCTGCGGAGATTCCTCACATATAATACTTTCTAATGGTGACCAGGAGCCAGATGGAATAACCTAATAAAAGTTAAAACCGGGGGCAGGCAGAGCTATAATGCATATGGTCAAGTGAGCTATTCCGATATGGAAATTTCCTTTGTAGAACTGAATAGGTTCTGTAGGCATTTTCCAGACCTTAATCACCCCAGTTGATTTTTCAATTCTAAGTCTCTATTATCACGCCCCGCCCTAATTGCAAATCTGACCTATAGCCACCAAATCAGGTAATTTTGTCAAGTCTTTGGTTTTAAGGTTATTAGGAAAAAATAAAGCCCTCTTCTGACTACAAATGTCAAATTCAATTCAAATATTTATTTACCTTTTGTTTAATATAATTTAAAAGGAGCCATTTTCCTTTGCATGCTGGTAAATCCTATAAATATATCATTCCAACTGCTTTTCTTATATTTTGTTATATGGCACTTTTATATTTTGTTATAAGGAGCACTTCCTGATCCTCAAGTGAGTGGAAATGTGGAGAATGAAAGAGAATGTATTGGAAAGCGTAGGGGGAAGTATATGAGATACAGATTACTCGATCATTTGTCTACGGTCAGACCACCCTGAATGTACTCAATCTTGTCTGATCTTGGTTACTCAGTCATCTCCTCTGGTATGAAAAAATTCTGAACATGTCTCAATTTCAGGTAAATTTAAAAAGTCCTTCATGCAATGACCTTGAGTCTCATGAGATACAATGCAAGGCAAACAGGGATGTGATTAGAATCCCCATTTACACACGAGAAAATGGGGTATCAGAAAAGCCAAAGAACTTGTCCCATGTCATGGTGACTTGCAGACCCAAACACAGAGTCCAGGCTACATGTCTGTCCCCATCTGTCAGTCTTTCAAAAGCTATGAGAAGATCTGCCTGGCTCTGGCTTTCTTGCAAAATTGCATATCCTGGGCAATTACAGGAGCCCTGGCTCTGCAAACCGTCTAGGCTGTGCCCCTCTTCTACCTTTGGATCCCTTGCCTGCCCATTATTAACACCAATACCATCAATATCTATTAAATATTTCTGATTATGCTCCCCCTCTTACCTTTTCAGCCAGCCCTCATATGGGTTAGTAATCTGATAAATCAGTCCCCACTAAAGCAGTCTCAGTGAGGTCCAAGATTGCCACGGTCCACAATTAATGAAGGAACTAGGATTTGAACCAAAAATGGTATAATGCCAGGTCCTGTCATAGGCTTGGCAAAGTAAACATTCCCAGAAATCCCTGATGACACCGCTTGGGAAGTTTCATTCTCTATACAGAAACTCTCTGCCCAAATCCTTCAAACATATGCATCTAAGGGAAATTAAACTTCACCCTATATATAGTTATACCCTCACCAGAACAGAAAGCATATTCCAATTATTCTATGGAAGCTTCTGGTTAGGTTAACACTTTGGTAAGCAGATAGATGTCAAGTCCCAGGGCATGGCTATAGCTTGATGGTGATGATGATGATCGTGATGGCGATGATGGTGACGCCAATCCCCCCTGACTGAGCATTGACTCCATGACTCCATGTCACGCACTATGGGAATCCTCTTATTAACATTATCTTATTTACTCCCCATGAACTTTAGAAGATATATAGTATGATTCCTGCTGCAGGTGAGAAGACCTGGGCCTATAGTGATTAACAAATTTGCCCAGAGTTTCATAGGGGGTCCAGGCAGAATTCAGCTCTTGTCCACTTGGTTAAAAGTCTTGGATTCCTAACTGCAGTATTATCATGAAAATGGGCCTAGGCAATGAGAAAAACTCAAATGTTTGAGACCAGTTGGAATAAAACATAGATATGCAAGTACTTATTTCAAACCCCAAGCCTACACTATGATGCTGGATCCTGGCAAACAAACAGCCACTGAAAACAGGCCCCTTTTCAAAGTAGTTTCTGTTCTGGGGCCAATTCTAAATACCATTTAACCAGACTTTCTCTGTGTATTTTTGGAACTTTCTCAGGCATAACAGGAATGAAAACACTCATCCACTGGAGGGGGAAATGGAGATGAAGTGTGGAAGAAATGCTTAGCAAGCAGTGCTGGCATGGGAGTGGGGAAAAGAGAAGGGGAGTTGGCCCCTTCCTCTCATTTTGGGTGGAGTAGTACCCACCGCATCTGATTTAGCCATTTCCCTGGACTCCTTCTCTAGCTTTCCAACCAAATCTTTCTTAATCCCTCTCTTTCTGTGTGTCTCATCTTTCTTCTCCGTTCTTTCCTCTTGATCTCTGTAACCAATGGGTTGGAAGGGACACAGAGAGGAGAACCCGGGGCAGGGAGAAGAGGATACGCAAAATCAGATTACAGTACATCTCAGTTCCTTTGCTCTTTCCAGCCAAAGTCTATACTCATCAAATAAAAAAGCAATGGGAGGGAACAGTCCACAGGCCTAGGAATTCACCCCTCTGGGTTCTAATCTTGACCAGCTAGGTGTGTAACCTTGAGTCTCTATGCCTTTGGCTGTAAAATGGGAGGAAATGGAATCACCTTTCAAGTTCCTTCTCATTTATTAACTCCTAGAATTTCTGTAGCTGGAAAAAGCATTACAAAATCCTTAGTATTACAAAATAATAATGTTACAAAATAATAGTATTACAGAATAATAATCATAATAGAATTATAAAATAATTGGCTCATTCTCTGATGAAACAACTCCTGGGTGAGACCCAAAGGCAGTTAGCTACCCTCTTCCAAATGAATTAGTGATCCAGTACTTACTTCATTTGATCATAAGAAAATCAGGCTAAATAATGTAGGTCTCCAAAGTGGATATTTTCCTCCCGATAACCCACTTAAACAAATGAATCCCATAATTGCTCAACTTCTGCTTTGAGCAGCAAGGACACACCTAATTATTTCCTAATTTCAGAAGGGTTTCCAAGCAACAAGTGTGAATAATCTTTTCCACTCAGTATGCTTTGGCTTTACGTTATTTCCACACTAATGTTGGTTTTTGTCAGGTTTCGCAGGCAAAGAGATGCATAAAGACAAATAAGAATAAAGTTTAAGCGCTAGACATTTATTTTCTTTCCAATCCATCTACAAGGTGAACACTTCAGGGGAAGGACAGGTCTCCTTGATTTTAGGAGCTTATCAACAGCCCTGGGGCAAAGTTACAATCTGCTAACAAAGAACTATTGTAATCAAAGGAATTTAGCAGAAAGGTTTCTATTGCCGCCTGCCTGGGAAAGAAAGTTTTTCTTTCCCCAACTAGTTATTAAAGTACTTATGTTTAAGTCAGGGATATTTCGGTGACATCAGAATATGGACCAACCCTAAGCCTTTGTGAAAACTTAAATTACTGCTTGAAAACGTTCTGTTAACTTTCAATTTTCCTGTATTTTCCATTTTTTTAAAATACCTTGCTACATTTTCTCAGTGACTTGTCCTGATTAGGTTAGCCAAAGAAGCTGCCGACCCCACCCCTTTTTTTTAAAAGAAAGAACATCAGCACAATAATATTCTTTGAACTTAGTTGAAGGTAGCTATTTAGAATTTGCCAAATTAAATGGACTGAGCATTTCAGTTCTATTGAACCTTCAGTGCACTCATCTGATAAGTCTTTGATGCATATCTCTATCGGCTTGTGGTAAGAGAAAAATTAAAGGCAGGTGGGGAAAGCAAAGCCGCGCGCCTAACAGGCAAATCTAGAACGTGTTATAACATTGTTGTTATTGGCTGGGGTCAGGGCTCTGCATCTTTCCTCTGCATCAGGAGCTGGGGTTTGTTTGGTGACACAGAGGGAGGCCCTTTATTGGATTCATATTGGCTGACAGCAGGAGGCAGGGCTAGGGCTGCTACAAGGCATAAAAAAGAGTGTGTACAAGGGCTGGAAAGAAAAGCGGGGCATTGGGGGATTGCCGAGGCTGGGAAGGTGGGTGGTGACTTTCGAGTTTATCTGTACGTTTTAACACCGCACACCTCCAGTAGAAGTCATTACTATTGGTGTTTAAAATAACACCCGACTTCGGTAGTCAGATCCTTTTTCTACTATATGGACTCCAAGACTGAAAGGTGAGTTTAGAAATTCCAAATATGGGGCACCTGGGTGGCTCAGTAGGTTAAATGTCTGCCTTGGGCTCAGGTCATGATCCCAGGGTCCTGGGTTTCAAAAGCCCCATGTCAGGGACCTCCTTCTCTCTCTCCCCGCCCCCCCTCCCCGTTCATGATGCCTCTTGCTCTCTTTCTCTCAGATAACTAAATAAAATATTTTTAAAAAGAAAAAAATTCCAAATGTGGCAAAAAAAAAAAAATTCCCAAATGTGTGAAACATCAAAATTTTGTGCCAAAAAGGCAACTCTTCGCTCTGTGCTTGTGTCTGCTCCCTTCCCCCTCATCCTTTCCTGGACATGACAGCTGGAGAAGTGAGAGAGGAGGCCCCTTCAGAGAGCTGGTGTCCTTTCTCCTCTGGGTTATGCCAAGAGGGAACAGCAGCTACACTGGCCACCTAGAATTTTCCATCCTCTGTACATGAAATCCCCTTCATTTTACTCTTTACATTTATCCATTGTCCTTGTCAGCAGGTTTCATCGCTCAAAGAGAACATGGTAAGAGCTCAACAAACTCAGTTCACTCCCTGAGCTTCAGACACACCTGAGTCTCCCGGAGAGGAAGGTTTGCCTTCCCTGCCCAAGTCAAGGTGCAGTACTCTGGCCTAGCAAAAGGATAAGGGGAATTTTTTCCCATCCTTCACGCCTGCGCTACTGATACACAGACGTTGGTAGGCACCTGCACCTAGAGTGTGTGTCACACCCCTGAGTGACGTGCTAACAAAGCTCTGCTGGCTTTCTGGAAGCAACTACCTCTTGTGTGCTGGGTCCTTCTCATTAAACCATTTCTAGGAGGCATTAGCCACCCACCACCCCCACCCCGAGTGCTGGAGGTTGCCCAGGGGACGTCATGTCAGGAACAGCCCAGGACACAGTCATGGTAGGCTTGTAGAAAGGACACTTAGTTCTGAGCAACATGGTGTCCCCAGGTAGCCTCGAATGCCCAGAATCTTTGTGGTGTGAATGCCAAACCTGAGACCCATCCTGTGGAATCCTGGAGACAATATAGTGTTCTCTCCTGCTCTGTCCCCACATTACACTTGACTTGTGCTGCCACCCTGGGCACTCGGAAGCCAAAGAAGTTCACGTGGGATAAAGATGAGAAGCTACAGGTCCACAGCCCTTCTCAGAAGGAATCTGCCTTCCTCCCTGTCACCCGCAACCTTGGGATCCAGGCTCCCCTCTCATGGCACTCCCATCTCCTGCCCTTTACTTTTCCTCCCAAATAACAACCATACTAATAAAGCCTAACCTTCATTGAATGCTTACCTGGTATGAAGGGCTTAACTCAATTAACCCTGTTGTGATCCTCATTTTAATGATGAGGAAATTGAGACTGGAGAATTAGCAATCTGCCCAAGATCACAAAGCTAGAAAATAAGGATTTGAAAGCAGGCTTTGAACTGCCTGAACTTTCGCCCTTAAACCATTACATTATCCTTCCTCTGTTGTTGGGATATTGATCCCATCAGGTTGACTTTGATATTCATTTGAAGTCTGAGTAAAAATGAAGGAAAAAAGGGGAGCATGTCTAGGTTCATACGCTGCAAGACTAAGGATGATTCTCTGTGGCTAGAGACTTTGAGGACATACAGTAACAGAGAAGTCACTGCACACATCACATACCTTCTCTTAGTGCAGGACTTCTGGACGGGATGTCTGCAGACCATCAACATCAAAATCACTTGGGATCCTGGCTGCCTGCGCCCCTCTCACAAGTTGCTCAGTTAGAATACCGAGGCTTGGACCCAAGAATCTGCAGCCCAATAATCTCTCCAGGTGATTTATATATATATTAGGAGCTGAGAACCGCACACTTAGAGAACCACAAAATTCCTATCATATGGTCTACGGAACAGTATCTGTGGGCACTAGCTTTTGGGCCAGAGGAGATGGTTAAGTGAGAGACTGAAGAGGTATTTTTCCACATTGGTCCAATGAAGCAAAGATATAGTGGCGGCAAACACACTTCAAATAGAACTCATCATCTGTTCCCTAACAAAACATTTTTAGGAAAAGAAACAACACATACCACCCAAAAAAATGGAAAGTTGAGGGGGATATTCAGTTGTTAACTACAAAGCTAATTGGTTTGTTTTGGTTTTGTTAGTTTTGTTTTGTTTTGTGCATTTTGTTTTGGTTTTTCCCCCTTGAAAGTTTTGTATGTTGTAGACTGCAGGCCCACATTCCTTAAAAGATCCCTGCCCTGCAAATCTGAGGAAATCTGGAGATGGTGAATCCTGCCAGGCTTCCGGGGAGCTGCCTGCAAGCTTTCTACACCTAATGGGAGATGGGGGGTGGGGGAGGTACCATGACCATTGGTGAGTAACCAGGTATGATCGGTCTCCTGGGAAAGGGATTGTATTTTAGAAATATCATCATAGGAACATAGAATTTCAAACCTGGCAAGAATTTTAAAGATTATCTAGTGGAGTTCTCAACTGTTACAGACTAGAGATGTGAGGAGACCTGCTAGCATTAAGAACATGGATTGGGGGGGCGCCTGGATGACTCAGTTGGTTAAGCGACTCCCTTGGCTCAGGTCATGATCCTGGATACCCGGGATCAAGTCCCACATCAGGCTCCCTGCTCGGCAGGAAGCCTGCTTCTCCCTCTCTCACTCCCCCTGCTTGTGTTCCTTCTCTGGCTGTGTTTCTCTCTGTCAGATAAATAAAATCTTAAAAAAAAAAAAAAAAAAAAAAAAAAAAAGAACATGGATTGGGACTTCCTCCTCCAGGTCTGTGTTCTGAAAAGATCCTACCAGTGCTTCCTGAAAGTCATTTATTAGTATACTCCTTCACAATTTTATTTCCTTTCTGCCTCACCTTTCCATCTGTGTTATTAACAGTTCTCTTTGAATCAACTCATGCTTTCACTGAAATTTATTCGAGAAGCAAACTTTGAGTCATGGCTGTAAATGAAAGATCACGTCAGGGGCTAAAAATAAGAAGAACCCGACCCTCCCCATCTGACCTCCCTGAAATTCAGGGACCAGGAGGATTTAGATAAGGAGGGACACTCTTGCTAAATGTTAGCTAGATACATCACCTCCCTGGGGCTCTAAGCCTGGGGTGTGCTGTCTCTTCATCAAAGGAGTAGATTGGCAAGTGTCAGAGAGCTCTCAGAGCCACACTGCTAGTCATCAGAGTCATCCTGCTCATCTGAGGATTAAAAGGAGAATTGAAAAGGGAGTATGATTTAAAATGCGATTTAAAACCTATGCTGTCTACCACTTTCTCTGGTCCACCAGTGGTGCCTCTCCTTTGAGTAGGGATGATGACTTTAGTGAAGGTCATGCTCCATGCCCACTGGCCAGGCCATGTCTTGGGCATTTATCCCCTTTGGCTGTGTCTTTTCACAGAGACACAAGACCCTCTCACGCAATGGAACTGGCACCAGTTAGAAGCATGACTAAAGAGGCAGTTTGCTCTTTTCCTTTCTTCCCCCAACGGTGGTGATCATGCTCCAAAGTGATGAAATGTATACAGGGGAGAGGTCTTAAATGATTGCTCTGCTCAAACATCGGACATGTCTCCTGCTACTTGTAAAACAAAGTGCCAGTCCCTTGGTCCATCAGGGAAGACCCTCTGCTGTGTGCTCCCAACATACTTTTCATGGAATCCAAGTCCTTCAGAGCCAGAGAGGGGTGAGAGCCCTTCCATTCCAGGAGGGCTGGGGTCTCTAGCCAGCCCCCGCACTTCAAAATCAACCAGACATCCCGGTTCTCAGCCTCGCTACCCATTGGAATCACCTGGGAACACTGAACGCATCTGGCTGCACCCAGGACCCACTGAATTAGAATCGCTGGGGCTGGAACCAAGACATCACTAGTTTTAAAAGTTCCCTGAGGGATTCTAATGTAGAGCCAAGAGAACCACTACCTCATACCTACGGAAACATGATCTCCAGGGCTGGGATCCAGAAATCTGTATTTTAAATAAACATTCAGGAGATTGTAATGTGAAACCAATTTTGAGAACAGGACCAGTCCAACTTTCATAGTCTATAGATTAAGAAACAGAAGCCCCAAGTTGCTAAATCACAGAGCTTGCATTGAAAACTAGCAGCAGAACTAAAAGTAGAATCGGGTCCAGATTCATCATCCAGGGCTCTTGCCATGATGAGCTGCTGCTAACCTTTTCTCCGACCTTCGACTTTTGCATATATCTTCTTCTCCAGCCTACTCATCTGTCCTCTGGCGCCTACGTACATTCTGACTTTTGTCACGTAGGCACCACTGCCCCCACCTGGAATAGTCATGTCATTCCTTCCAGTTTAAGTCCTGGTTTGGCTTATTTTAGGACTGTTCCCACATCCTGCATTGGCTTCCTTAGCCGCCACTCCAGCACACGCCACCTCTCCCTTCTCTCCACGCCTGTAGCTTTTATGGTCATAGCTTAACCTTGAATTATTCCATAATAACACAGGATAGAAATTCCCAGAGGGCAGAGACCATGGCTTGTGTTCTCCTCATATCCTCCCAGTGCACTCAGAATAAGCACTCAAGAAATGCTCTTCTGTACCCAGACAGCAAGCCTCAAGACTCACTCAAGTAAACTTGTTGAAAATCACCTTTTGGGACCCTTTCAAAAATCTCTTGCAAGAGGAAAAAAAAAATTTTACTTTCTGTGTCTCTTTTTTTATTATTATTTCATTTTTTTAATGGCCTTGAGGTCTGTGTCACTTGCAATCAAGCAGCAGTGAACTTGATGCCAGGGTACCTAACTTTTCAAGACCAGCTGACATATGAATAGACATTATGCATGTCTTCTTTTGTGTGAGGTCTTTCAGCAAATGTCAATGGCTTTTCAGAATAACAGACAATCCTGGGCTGTTGCAGCACCTGCACAAGGACTGCTAGAAACCACTCAGCCTTAGAAATAAGCAGAAAAATCCCCCTAATGCCTTGGGGAATTGAGGAAAATACAAATATGGCAGTCCTCATCATTTACCTCTTCATCACCTGGCTCAGCTGACGTCTTCAAATCAAAAAGCACAAAGCCTTCAAACCCAAGTTCAGCTTTAAGGTTTCTCATTAAGAAAACTCTCTGGTTTCTAATTTTTTTTTTAGAGCTTTACTAAGTTGTATGGAATCTTTTTTGTTCAAATAAGTGACAAAGGTATACATTGCCTTGTTCATAGTCAACACGGAGGATTTCATACTGGTAGAAATGTACATTGGTGCCTTTGCTTTGGAAGATAGTCTAGCAATTCCTCCAAAGTAACCGCAGTTACCATAAGATCCAGCAATTCTGCTTGGAGGCATACACCAAGAAAAATGAACACACAAAAAGCTTAGACATAAAGACTCCTAGCAGCATTGTTCCTATTAGCTAAAAGTAGAACTGACCCACATGTCCATCAATGAATCAATAAACAAAATGTGGTATATCCCTACAGTGGAACATTATTCAGCCATATAAAAGAATGAAGTACTGATGCGTGCAACGATGTGAACAAACCTGGAATACATTTGCTGAGTGACAGAAGCTGGTCACAAAAGACTACACAATGTATCAGTCCATTCATATGAAAGAGGCAAATCTAGAGAGACAGAAAGTAGCTGGTTGCCTCGTAGGAGAGAGGGGCTGGTGAGAAATAGTGAGTGACTGCTAATCGATCGGTACAGGGTTTCTGTTTCAAGAGACAAAAATGGTCTAAAGCTAACGGCAGTGACAGTTGCACAGCTGAATAAACAAAATAAATTGAATTACATTATTTCAAGTGGGTGAATTATAAGGTACATGAATTATATCTTAATAAAGCTGTTACATTAAAAATAAGTTTAACAATAATGTTGAGAGTTCCAGTCCCTCTGTATACCTCATACTACAGTGTAATCTGAAGCAACTCATTTAACCTTGCTAAACCTCAGAGCCCTCATCTGTAAAATGGACCCACATTATTGTAAAAATTAAATTACCTGTAGGAAGGGTTTAAGCTTATAGTAGACCTTCAGTAAATGTTAGCCATGTTTACTATTATTTCCTAACTACCAGAAAAGACTATTAATTTGAGATTCTGCTGCATGAACCCCAAGTGAATTCTGTATAAACAGCAGAAATGACATCAGAAAAGGGACTCAGAAATAAAAGGAACTCTTCCCTAGACTCATTTTCTCCCTCTGTATTTCAGATAGACCCCACTGTCTCTTTGCCTAATCCCACCGCCCATGTGGAAAAGGACTTAAAAGACCTTCCCCTGCCCTGCCTAATTTCTACCCAGGGGACTGCTAGTTTAGTTGCTTTTAGAACTTTGAGACGCTTGGAAGAACTAACTAAGAGAATAAAAGCGTGTTCAGTTAAGCAACGGGTAGAAGGCAATGAATGAAGGTTTACCTGTGGGCACACCTCACACACCTTCACAGCTCAGAAAAATTCCACTCTGGAGGGCACTGAAGCTACTACTACCTGAGGCAGCCCGCCAGTGAGAAATTATGCTCTGGGTTTCAGCTCAGCCAGCTTTCATTACTGGTGAAAAATATCACCACATAATTCAAGACAGTTCAAGCTCTACCTCCTCTCTGAAGACGTTCTGGCCATCCCTGTCCCCAGTGATTATTCCCACCACTGAATTCTTATAGAATTAATGTAATAACCTATAAAATCATCTAGGACTGAGACCGGCACATTAGTGACTGCTCAAAAACCATCTCTCAGCTATTCCTGGCGCTGGTCCTGCGGCTCCCAGCAAACTCCACCCCATGGAGTTGGTGACATAGCCATGTTCTGCCTCCTCAGCCCACCTGTGAGCCAGGGAGGACAAGAGACCCTATGGTATATCTCAGGGTCCTAAGTTCCTCTGTAATGAGGTGATCAATAAACGTTTGTTTAAGATGATAATTCCCATCCCCTCTTTTCTTGCAGAATAATGTCTATGAATATGTGGGTGACAGTAGTGCTGTAAATATTATTCGACAGAAAGGTCTACACTGCCATTTAAACTTCCAGTCAAAGCTGTATGAATAGATGGGAGGATTGAGCTTTAAAACAGCAGGGGCAGAACAAAGCTTTTCTTAAGAAAGGGCAAGATGTACTCAAGGAAAGTTGATAGCTAACCTAGTTGACCCGGCCCTCCCCCAGCTTGTACCCAGTTGTCATTACGAATCCAGAGCTGATTCTCTGGGTAGGAAGCATTATAGAACGACAGCCAAAGATAGGGTATGGGGTCTGGAAGGAAAGATTCTGCATCACAGTCCTACTTGGTTCCAGTTGGGTCTGTTACACAACAACCTTGACCCTCAGGTCCCTTGCCTGGTGCTTGTGGGATAATGACACTGATAATTTAGTGCCAATATGAAGTGAAAGGCAGAACACTCCATGGATGGCAAAAAGAATTACTGCAATGCTTTAACAGGGATTTAAGACAGTGCCAGGATACCATGGCATACTGTACCTCACCCCCAAATCCTTCCTCATTCACTCACTTAGCTGAGTTACCTTGGATAACTTATAACTTCCTCATCTGTAAAATGCGAATAATAAAGTCTACCACTTAGCACCTGTAACAATGACCGTAAGCTTTTCATCAAATGTCCCAGTCCCTCTTTTTCCTGGGTAATCAGGTAGGCTACTTTTGCCAGTCATCCTTGAAGTCAAGGATGCCCATGAGACTCCACAACATGATCAAACAAAATAAATACATATAAAACGACTCTTAATAGCTCAATAATGGTTCATTCCTTTCCAGTCATAGGTCTGCTATCCCCTAAAAATATATCAATAAAATCTCTCTCTCTCTCTCTTTTTTTTATTTAGAGGGAGAGTTTTTTATGAATATTTCAAACTACAGACTGGGGTTAACATTGTAAGCTTCTTAGAGGCAAACTTCTGGATGATCTCTGACCATTTGCATCTTTAAACTGCTCCATGATCTGGGGGTGATGTTTGCCTTGAAGCTTAACTGGAAGCTGAGAGAGGTGGAGGTCCTGGGACAGGGAGGCCCACCTGACACAGTAGCCAGCAGGCTGTTTCAGGTTTTCTAGAGCAGGTCAGACCTGCTGTAATTTACTAGGGTTCTCTAATAACATAGAATGCATTTTTTTTTCCTCCTGACTGACCAATCAGGGACTGTTTCCTTTTTAAGTTTCCCAATGGAAATATTTGTTCATAGTTTATATAAAATTCCATACAGTTAAAGCCATACAGACAATCATTTAAAACTCAAACTCTTAGTCTTGCAGATTCTTATCAAGATCTGGATACAACTCTTTTAAAATGGAATCCTAGCCAGAGACCACCAACGATGTTCTGTTCCATATGGGAACCCATCCTACCCACATGGGGCTTGGTGGAGATGGGGACAGCAGGTGGCGCGAGGGGGCTGTAGGAAGGGGTCAAACTGGAGGAGAGAAGAATGGGGTTCACAGACAGGTGAGAGAGAATCCAAGGGTGAGGTCACGAGCACAAACACAGAATGGGACTTCAAAAGGCAGGAAATCACCATCCGTTATTCCAGATAGAAACAAATCACACAGATTTAGAGAAGAGCATGGTAAAAGTCATTGCTATTTAATGAGAAAATAATTTAAAATAGACTGACATTTCTGGAAGGTGGGGGCTAGAGCCAAATATTCCTCTTGGACACAGCTGAGAAGTGCTGCAGGCCAGGCTTCTGCTCTGGGCACCCCGGGTTGCCAGCCATCGATCAGACAAGTGGATGGACCTGCTGAGTGGCATCCAGACATGTGGGCAAAAATCTGGAGTTATTTCTGACTGATACTCTTTCCATCCAACATTTATTTCGTGGGCAAGAGGAGGCATTGGGAAAAGGCATTTTATTTTCACAGTTCCATCGGGAGGCTCTGTCTTCCTCTCTGACTACACGTAATGATCTGAATTAAAAGGCACACCATTGCCAATGTTTCCAGTGATGTCTTAATACTCAGCAATTGCCCAGTGGGCCTGCCCATTAACTGGGTTCTTCTGAGTGATACTCCCTTCTGAGGACACGCCAGGGAGCAGACAGGCGAACCAGGTACGCCTCCTCCTCTTAATCTGTCCTTCCTCTTTCCCACTGGAAATGCATCTCCTTTCTGGACAAAGCGTCTTTCATATCCCTTCATGGCAGATGCCCCCACACAGCCAAATGTGGAATCACAGCCCAGGCTTCTAATGACTCACTTTGGAAAAGGGCAAATGAGAAGGCAGAATGAAAACCTGCATGGTCAGAGGAGAAATATTTCCGACAGAAGATTCTATGCCCTTCTATGAATATGCAATCTCATGAGAACAGCGGAGCAATTCAGTATCACAGTATCAAGAAGGTGTTCTACTGATGAGGCAGCCTGCCTTTGGGAGCTTTCTTCAGCGTGTCTGGGGCTTTTATTCAGCTTCTACTGTTCAGCCTTCCTGCCAGACATTTTGTTTCTCAGGTGTCACGTGAGTGCACATAGTGGGTCCACGTGCGCGTGCAAGAGCGTGTTTGTAGAACTGCATCTCACCTAGGATATTTCAGTATCCTGTTTTCCTGGACTGTGCAAACCAGGAGTTCACGTGACACGGTTTCCATTTCAAGGCCAAATTATGTGGAGAGGATGAAAAATATTTTTTTTCAGGTGTTTATGAAGTCCTCAAATTGTACAAAACTATTGTAGAGAAAAGCGTTTTTTGTGGACAGAACGCAAAGACCCTGGGAGGTAGAGAAAAACAACTTTAATTTAGAAAGCTCACCATGTCTAGACCTCTTCTGTAATTTATAATAATTTGAGTCACTCCCTGCAGCCCTTCAGTATTGCAAAACTAAATTGGACTGAAAATATACATGTAATTAATAAAATTTAATTCTTTACTCTGCGGCTCCCTCAAAAAAATAAATTACCTGACCTTCAAAACATGTCTGCATTTCACTTAGTTAAGGGTCACTTTTGTGTTTTCTTTTGGTGGAAGACTGATGATTTAGCCCCAGCTGTCACTCAAGTCTCTGGGTTAAAAGGTCTCCATTTATTTACCTTGGGTGCTCATATTAACTAGTTAAATGGTTGAATAGCAATCAATGACTGAGAAAAACAGATATCTGAGAAGTAAAACATTTGGTCCTTGAAAAATTATAGAAGTTCTTTGGTGGAGTTTCTTATTCACTAATTATTGACTACGCGTAAGAAGTTGTATATTTTCCTAGCTTTGAAAATGATAAGTCATTTAAAGCTCCACATATCATTCTAAATAGCTGGTAGAAATTGCTCTGCAGACCTACCAAAAACAGAGCTTCCAGAAGCTTTTATTGTCCAACTACTGACATCCTAGAGATGTCAACGTCTGACACCTTACCCATCATCCCCTCAAACACACACATGGCACAATAATCTAGCCAGGATGGTCGTAAGTCATGGGGACTCTATGGATGGGGGAGGAGCTTCCTACACTTTCATGAGGCCAGAAACCAGTCTTTAAAAGCAAATTCACCAGCTGCTTTCCCAGCATGGGTTGCCTTCCCAGCTTCCTCACGTCTGTCAGTAATACCACCGGTCTCTCAAGCAAGAAATCCGTCATCATCAGCCATTCTCTGGCCTTCAGCCCCTATATGCAGTCTGTGACCAAGCCTGTCATCTCCACTCAGAGACTCTCAGTGAACCTCTTCCCTTCCATGGGAAAGAATTTCTTAAGTCTCAACAAGTACAAGGTAATGCCGTTGCCAGGATAACTTGCCCAGCACCACCATGCTAGCCCTAGCCTTCACCACCTCCCAACACACTTCTGTTCTCCTCTCAAGGACACAGGCTGTTACAAAGCATTTGCTTTAGCAGAAAATGAAGGGAACCTTGCCCTGCTGACACCTTGATTTTTTTACTTTTGGCCTCCACAACTGAGAGAATAAATTTCTGTTGTTTTAAGCCACCCATTTTGGGGCCCTTCATCACGCAGCCACGAGGAGCCAATACAAGGGCAGAGAGAATTATCCAGATAATTAACAGCTTGTCTAAAATAAGTAACTGAGGCCACAATTCTCTTAAAAGCTGAAACCATCTCAATATCTACTTTGGTTCTCTCCTTCACTTTGGATATGTACACGGATATGTAACAGCCCTCATGCAATTAATAATGATGAGCACTGTTTTTATCACTTTATCCACCATTTATTAGGTACCAAGCTCCAGTCACATCCACAGATTATTCTATTCTGCTTCCTATCAGGCAGGCCTCTTTGGCAACCCCACCTTTTAAAGATCTTAGCCTATAACAAAGGTAACCTAAAAATAAACTCAGTTTATTCCTCAAGACATATATATAGCCCTTTCCACTAGAAGCTCCTAAATTATACAAATTCTGCTTTTCGGTCCATTTATTCCTCACACCAGTTCTGGGGGCTCCAGTAAGTCTCACGGCCTGCAATGGCAGGTGGAGTTTTGGCTCTTGCCTTTGGTCCCTCCTGAGGGCTCATGGGGCTCTCCTTCAGGACAGCCCAACTCCAGGACCACATGCTGTCTGGGGTTTTCTTTTCTCTCCTAACAGAGGCCCCGTGGTCAGCACCAAGCAATCACCTTCTTTTCTAGGCCTCTCTCCAAACAAAACAAAACAAAACAAAACAAAAAAACCGTCAGAGGGGCGATCTGATGAAGAGAGCCCATACCATCCTTGTTTGCCCGCCCCCCCCCCCCCGGCCATTTCTGCAAATGGCACTGTTGCAGCAGCAAATCTCAAACAGATGCCCCTTGACCCTCAGTGGCCCCAAGGTAACTGATCGTAAGGTCAGCACGTGGACTCTCCATTTGGGCAGAGCCAAAGCCCGGGTGTTTTAATTGGGGGCGTCGTCTGTTACAGCTGCAATCCATTAGGGCAAATGTTTTTCAAGGAAAGCTTGTCTTTTGCTATTGCTTTCGTTGCTTACGCCTGTGCCTGGAGACTTGCTGGGGGGCAGGGGGGAGGGGATGGAAACTTAGTACAAGTGTCAGCTAAGCCAACAAAATCTCTTTTATGATTCCATGACAATAGGCTATTGCATTTATATCTGGGAAGAATGAGACATCCAGGGAACTCCAGAGAGGGAGCAGGGTAACAACCTATGCTAACCTCAAACATGATCTTTCATGCCAGACTTGAAAATAGTTTCTCCCCCACTCTTCCCTCCCAGATTTTATTAACAGAATAAGCAGAGACCAAGAGCACCAACTTTTTTTTTCTACTTCAGTTTCTCCTTGGGTGAGGGAGACACCTTGGTGGGAAACCAGACAAACTTACAATGAACCAGGCATAGTTTACAACAAACCCACCAGAACTGTACAACTAAACAAGTCTGCTACCTTCCAGAAATTTATGTTGGGAGATGCAATACTCATTCCAGCAAAGCCAGAACTTTATTCAAAATACCTTGGCCCTTCTTTTTGGAGAATGCTTTCAGGGCTGGTTCTGAACCAATCACGTGAAAAGCAGTGACAGTGCCTCACATTCAAACACATTTCTGGGGCCAAAAACAGCACGGTCCCCTTGGTCATCCATTGTACCCACCACAGCAGTGGTTCTCAACCAGGGGTGACTTCTCCCCACAGGGAACCTTAGTCAATGTCTGGAGACATATTGGATTGTCACACTTGAGGAACAGGGGACTACTGGCATCTTGTGGGGAGAGACCAGGGATGCTGCTAAACATCCTACAGTGCCCAGGGAAGTTCCCACAACACAGGATTATCCAGCCCAAAATGTCAATAGTGTCAGGACTCATAAACCCTGACTATGCTCCACGTGCCACTTAAGATGGCAAAGCCTCAGGGGTGTCTGGGTGGCTCAGTCGTTAAGCGTCTGCCTTCAGCTCAGGTCATAATCCCTCAAAGGGAAGCCTGCTTCTCCCTCTCTCACTCCCTGTGCTTGTGTTCCCTCTCTAGCTGTGTTTCTCTCTATCAAATAAATAAATAAAATCTTAAAAAAAAAAAAAGATATCAAAGCCTCCCTTGGAAGATGCAGGGCTTAATCAATCCTGTCTTCTGATAGCAAATTTCACAGTTAAACAACACTTTGAACAAAAGCGCCACCGCCAGAAAAAAAAAAAAAAAAAAGATTCAGTTTCCCCAAAGGAGAATTTTGAGGAAAAACCACCCATTTGATCTCTCTTCTCTCTCTCTCTCTCGGTTATCAAAAAAAGGAGGATGCGCTCAGGGGTATGTTTTGGAGATGCTTCAATTACGTTGTCTCCCAGGCTGGACGTTTCTTTTTGAAGCTGCTAAATCTTTTCTCAAAATGATATTGTAGTTATCAGGAATCTAATTTTTAAAAAAGGCAGAGGTACTCTGCTTGCAAAAAGGGTAGAAGGGGGGACTGGAAACTTCCCCATGCAGAACCAGTCTTAGCCATCACCAGCCCTCTCTCCACTCCCTCCCCACTCCCAGGATTCTAAGAGTGTAACCTTGAAAACCACCATCCAGTAGCTGAGCTGTGAAGAGGGCAGAACTGCATGGACCAGGAGACCTCACATGCTTGTGCTCCTACGCCAATCCAACCACATGTTCTGACCTTTGGCCCCAACATATACTCCCTTGGAAATGTTCCTGTCATGTCAAGGTATCTATTAGGTTCTGAAGAACAGCAGCAGCAGCAGTCTTTCCTTGATGATTTCTATGATAATGAATTAGAAAATCACTTCTGTGAATAAAACATAAGTACAGTTCATAAGCAATAGAAGTAACCAAAACGTGGGTGGTTTTATTTTTTAAAAAATCTATCATTTCAGCATGCCTTAGGCACTTCTCTGCCCTCCTGACACCTACCTTCAGGGTACAGTAAATAATGCCTTGCTTATAAAGCAAAAATTAGAAACTTTTATTCTCATTTGCCATTTGGACTCTAGGAAATTTAATGGCTTATGGCCAAGATTATATTCTTACACTCCTAATTGTATGGAATGCTCATCTTTCTTCCAAATAGTAAAAAGTTGCTTCAGCTGAAATGATGCATCCAAAATTATAAAAAAGAGTTTGGATTTAAAACTCCAAAATATCAGTAAAGAAATGTATAGAGAAAACTCATTCCCAAGTACACCAGAGGCCATCTGAATTGAGAACCATCCCAGCTGGAAAGTTCTTGAAAATGCTACTTTCCACGAAGACTAAATGCCCCAATTCTACCTATGGCAGACAGCCTCCAAGACAGCTCCCAATGACCCCCACCTCCTGGTAGTCACACCCTCGTAAAGTGCCCCCCAACTCTGTACTGGGGCTGAGTCAGTATGACAACTAACATATGGCAGAGATGATATTTGTCACTTCAGAGGAATGGCTGCCATGTTGTGAGCTGCCTTATGGAGAGGTCCACATGGTAAAGGACTAAGGGAGGTCTCTAGCCAATAGCCAGTGAGGAAATGAGGACCTCAGTTTAAGAGTCTGCAAAGAACTGAGGCCTGCCACAACTGTGTGAATGAGCTTGAAGAAGACCTTTCAGCTGAGACTACATCCCCAGCAAATAACTTGACAGCTCATAAGACATCCTGGGCCAAAACCATACAACCAAGCAACTGCTGAATTCATAACCCTCAGAAACTTTGCAAGATAATAAACGTTTGTTATCTTAAGCTGCTAAGTTCTGGGTTCATTTGCTATGCAGCAATAGATAGCCTTAACCACATTCCCAGCCCAAGAGGCACCAATCACAAAGACTGGGGTTCATAAGATAGCTAAAAGTGAGGTCAAAGGCATGAAAGGGATTGGGGAACTCCAACTCTGAGCATGAATCAGAGGGTAAAAATCTAACTGAGATTCCAGTTATCATCACAGAAAGGGATGAAGAGGACAGTGGGAGAAAGCCACTGTGAGTTTCTAGAATCAGCTGGTTAGTTTTATCTTCTATTTCCATGAAGTACTCAAAACATAACACAAAAAGGGCCTGTGGACTTTTCACTGAGCCAACATAAAGGAATGTGTGGAGAAAATGGACTTCTACTCTATATCCAAGTTTTGAGGGCTGGGAGAACCCTACGACAAAAGAAAAAGCTGAAGCTCTGGGACTTCATGCATGAAAGGAAAAGAGAAAACGTGGACACAATACAAGCCTGAAATCGGAGCAGAGAGCTTAACTCATTGAGTCACTCGTTAAACCAACATTAAATGAGCATCTAATATATTCCAGACAGTGTGCCAGGAATGGTAATAACTGCATGATATCATGATAAGTAGATAGAGTATGCACTGAATACCATAGAAACCTGAGGAAAACACATTTAAGTCATAATGGGGAAGGGAGATCAGAAAAGGCTTTCCAGAGTAAACAGGATTTGATGTGAGTTTTGATGAACAAGTTAACTAGAAGAACACTCAGAGAAAAACATGCATGGCAAATGTAACATGTACAGAGGCACAGAAATGATCACTATTGCAGTAGCCTGGGAGAATATAGTACAATACAATATAGATGATGTAACATACTTGGGGGGAAGAATATATTCAGGTGGGTTTTATAACATGAAGATAAAGAGGTAACTGGGACAATATCATAAAGGAATCTATGGATGAAAACTTATCTCTATAGTTAACCACTGAAAATTTTTCAGCATGCATGCATGCATTCATTCAACAAGTTTTAATGGAGCCTCTGTCCTGGGCAAGGCATTGTACTGTAGTACTAAGGGATACAGAAAAATGTGGTCCCTGCCCTGACTTTACTTACAGCTCCAAAGGAAAAAAAATACATTAATGAATTCGTGTTTTAGGTAGATTCCTTCAACATCTGTGTGGGGAACAGGTAGGTATGGGAAGGGAGAGAAAGATGCATTTCCAAAGACATCTTCACATTCTGTCCTCCCTGTGGGCCTCCCCCACCTTCATATTGGCCAAACACGCTTGGAAAAATTGCATCTCTCGGATAACAGTTGTATATGCTCCCAAGCAAGAACTTTCCAGACCTATCCTCTTAAGCTCCTTTTCTCCATGACAAGAAGGGCTACTGAATGTCAGAACTAAGTAAGACCCAGGAGGTTATCTACTCTGATCCATGCACGTTACAAGCATGGAAGCTGAGACCCAGAGAAGGAAAGGACTCCCTCCAAATTCTCAAGGCTGGTTGAGGCAGAAGCAGCTGGACCTCAAGTCTCCCAGATCCCAAGCCCATGCTTTTACCACCACATCTCACTAATACCATCATCCTTCAACTGCTACATTTGCTTCTGCAGCCTACGGGAGCAGCATGCACCGCCCCCCACCAAAAAAAAACAAAAAAAAAAAAACAAAAAAAAAAAGCAAAACAAACAAAAAAAACCACCTCAGCACATGGCAGAGATTTTAGCCTCACTGAAATGCCAACGGCTTCATTCGGCAGTTGTCCAAGTCCCTGCTAAGCTGTTTTCCTCTACTCAATTAGACAGAGCACTGGGGGAAGATCAGGCAGAGAAATTCTCCGGGGTCCCATCTGTTAATAAAAGCCACTGTCAGATTTTCCACAGTGTGACAAATGATCAAAGATTTCTTCCCCTTTTCTTTATCACCTTCTCATTTCAAGGCAACATTAGCCCAAATTACAAGAAATACTACAATCTACTTGAAAATGGAAATAAAACAGTCAAAAGGGAAGAGATAGGCCTAAATACTTACATAGCTACAAATTTTGATGCCAAAGAATATCCGTCTTTCAAGAGGGAAGAGTATCTCATTTTGGACAATTCTATCAAGTTGTGTGAGCCCCATATTGGTTTAGTCCCTCCTAGCCATGTGTCAATTGCCTGCTATTTAACATACGTGCAGGGTCTGAGGTCCTTCGGGCACTGGATGCATCAGTGACTGGCAAATTAACAGCCTGTGTCTATATTGACATTTGTGTTCTCAATTTAATGGTTAATTTATTTAATGAACAGCTCCTGTCCTCATTAAGAGGGTAGGATGTCAAAAGTATATTGGACTGGGCAATATGACAAACAGGTGATGAGATTTTTTTTTCTCATTGACAAGGTTAACTGTCTGCATCTTATTCATTTCTTAAGCTTTTGCTTTTGAGTACCTATATGTAAATGCCTGGTCCCAGGCTAGGTCTGAGGTTTCCAACCAAAAGGCTCTCCCTCTGCCCCAAAAGAACTCAAGCTCAATAGGTAAGTCATATAATCCAGTTCATAGGCACCCAACAATGAGGTGATGAGACCCTGAAACTCTTTAGGTCAAATAAAGATGGTAGAATAAAGTTGTAGCCATTAGGTTGAGAACTAAAATGTCAACCCACGTACAAATCTACAAATTTGCTTATTGTTGATAGACATTAGCCCCTCTATTGTTGCCTAATAGGGGAGAAAAAACTATCCAACAAGGATAGTCTATCCCAAGATAGATTGAATATTGCCTACCCCAAATAATAGAGGCAACAAAAATTCTATTAAACACAGTTAGAACCAATAGTTATCTACAAGTGAGATCTTCCAACACTAAAATCAGGACAAAAATCACTCCTGCTTCCTCTTTTATGCTGACAGAGCATACTCATAGCTTTGTCCACTGCTGGTGGCTTCTGCCTTCCAGCATAGCAATGTGCAGGTATGTCTATCTCCTCTACTCATAGTAAGTTTATGAGAATTCCGTGTCCCTGGTGCCTAAGCCACTTACCTAGGTATGCCGATCTCTGAGTTAATCAGTAGAGTTGAAGTGAAATTCCAAAATAAAGGATGTGTTTCTTCTTTTTTTGTTATTTATTTGACAGAAAGAGAGACAGCGAGAGGGGGAACTAAGGCAGGGGGAGTGGGAGAGGGAGAAGCTGACTCCCTGCTCGACAGGGAGCCTGATGCCAGGCTTGATCCCAGGACCCTGGGATCATGACCTGAGCCAAAAGCAGATGCCTAACGACTGAGCCATCCACGTGCCCCAAGGATGTGTTTCTTACCATGAGCACCTCTTACCCCTCAGTTAAGACCATAAAGATAGGGGTACCTGGGTAGCTCTGTTGGTTAAGCCTCTGACTGTTGATTTTGGCTCAGGTTGTGATCTAAGGGTCTTGAGATGGCGCCCTGCACTGGCCTCTAGACTCAGCACAGTCTGAGAGGTTTCTCTCTCCCTTTCCCACTCCTTCTGCCCTTCCCTCTCCTTCTCTCTCTCTAAAATAAAATCTTTAAAACTAAAATATTCTCTCTCTCACTCCAGCCCCCTCCCCTGCTCATGTTCTCTCTCTCTCTAAAATAAAAATTAAAAATTATCTTAATTTTTTTCATTAAAAATTATCTTTCCTTCTGCCCCCCCACCCCTACTCATGCTCTCTCGCTCCCTCTCTCAAAAAAAATAAAATAAAATAAGATAAATATAGAGAGAAGTGGTTAAAAATGCAGATCCTTGAGCCTCACTGTCTCTGTTTGGATCCTCGCTGGCACTTACTAGCTGTGTAACCTTGGGACAAATTACTAATCCACCTTGTGCACAAGTTTTCTGTTCATTTCTCTATGAAATGAGGATAGAAATAATACTTCCTAGCACTCTTCTGAGGTTTGCTAAATGTATTACTATATGGAAAAGAATTCGGGGGGGTTGGTACCCAAAGTGAGGAAATTCTGCCAGATTTGTCCTACCCAGGGGCAAAAAAATGTCCTAGGAAAACTGCTTCCTGTGAAAAGTGGTTTTGCCATGTCCACAAAGTTCCCGTTCTGGGGTATGAGTCACATAACAGGTGGGTTTCAGTCCCATGCTTTAATAGTTCTTCTCTTAACTTCTCTGTATTAAAGAAATTCTAGTAGAGGCTAAGCAGTTGTTACATGGCTCAGTGATTCACACCTCTAAAAATCGAGAATTAAAGGAAAACCAAAAGCCTCAATAAGAGTTTTAATCTCTCATTAGGCAACTCTCAACACTTTAAAATAGGTATTATATGAGGGTGCCTGGGTGGCTCAGTCTGTTTAGAGTCTAACTCTTGGTTCCAGCTCAGTTCATGTTCTCAGGGTGGTGAGACCGATCCCCACATGGAACCCCATGTCCAGCTCCGTGATGGGCACGGAGCCTGCTTACGATTCTTTCCCTTCCTCTCTGACTGTCCCTCCTCATCCTCATGCATGTGCTCACTCGCTTGCTCTCCTCTCTCTGAAGAAAAAAAAAAAAAAAAAAAAAAAACTGGTATTGCTGGGAGGAGACCATGAACCTGTGGAAGTAGAAACCATATCTTTACATCTTTGATTGCATATCACTTGGTACAGTATTAGACACACAGTAGGTGCTCAATAAGTATTTCATAAATAAATAGCTCATTTTATTTTTATATATTTATATATCTTTTATATATTTCCCTGATGTAAGTAAAGCTATGAATTACACTGATACATATATACAGACACGTGTGTGTGTGTTTTTGTGCAACGCCTTTTCATTTGATTGAAGTTAGTACAGAAAAAGAACAAAAGGCTCAAAGGGACCATAATGGAGGTTTTAGATAGCATGTAGGTTCTAATTTACCTATACCTGGAAGCAGCTTTCCAGGGACAATTTTGCCCCAGGGAGGACAAAGAACTGCACATTGTATTTTCTAAATTCCTACAATGATTTCAGAACCTAAATTTATGAACATTGGTAACTATTTCTAGTCCCACGGACATTGGTAATTCAAAAAAAATGCATCAGGGAGCAAATGGCCCTAATGGTATCTACAATGACACAACCTCACAGGTTGGAGATCAAGCAACCTCACTCTACCAGATGTACCCTCCCTTATAACCAAGACCCTACTGGCTTCCACACATCTTCACTTGAAGATGTAGAAAATCCCCTTCTCAATCTGTCTGCAGCCCCTGTTGGTGGGAAAGAGGACAATGCATGGGATCGCGCTTTTTTTTAATACAAATAACAAAAACTAACCCAGGTCTTGTTCACTTTGGTTCAATTTTCTGGCTTCCTTCTGGGTGTCATCTTTGATAACCCAGATATTAAACAAGACTGTTAATTAGGTATAAAACTACTGTATGCAGAATAGATCAGGTACGTTCCCAAGCTGTGTTATTTTGGGAGGAGGAAATTTGGAAGGAATTATAATTGACAAAATAAGATGTGTAGTTTAACCCAAGAACACAAAATTGAAATAGGTTTAAAAGACACTGTTTACAATTTCTTCCCTCTTTCTAAATATTAGGAATAGGAAAGGAATTTTAGCAAGAAGCTAAAGAGAAAACGTTTAATTTTAGGTCATTTGAGTTGACCAGAAAGGCTACACTTTTTTCTAGACTATGAGGAGAGAATTCCCTTACTTGAAGAAAGCAATTAAGAGACAGGTGGATTAGGAGTAGTCTCATGAAAAATAGAAAACAAGGAATAAAGTCTTTGCAAGTTTAACATCATGATCATCATTTTAGCTCAGTTATGCTAAGTGAAAGATGTACAGAAGAGTCCTGTTTTTTCTATGAAGTTAATTTTCTTCAGTTTGTATTGCCTTTTTAAAAATCATGAGGTCACCAGTAAACCGCCTGTAAAAAAGCGGCTCAAAACATATATAACTCTACTGCCACCTGATGCTCACATGTGGAAATTGCAGGGGCAGATCGCAACCCAAAATTCCCCAAAACTAGCAGAACAAAGACAGTTTTGTAATTTCAGAGAATACTGTTTTGACTGACACAAATGCAAATGAGAAAATGTAATGACTTAAAAAACTAAGTGAAAGCATAAAAGGGGGCAAAATTTTCCAGTCTTGATAAAATTACCAACAAAAAATTCTGCACAAGTTCATTTTGCTACACTATTACTAAATTAATTCTTGAGCTTTTTCCCTCCTTTGGCAGAAATAACTGCAAGAAATTTGAACAACTCCTTGAACAGTGGTGTAGACAACTGCATTGGTCAAGTTAGTAGTACAAATGCTATAAGAAAGAGACCCAAAATAATAAAACCTAAAATAATAACATTTACTGGAATTTTAGTTTGCTCATGCAAAAAAACAAGATATGGATACATGGTAATATTAAGAATTATTACCAATTTTCTGAGGCCTAACAACAGTGTTATGGGTTTTGTTTTTGTTGTTGTTGTTGTTGTTGTTGTTGTTGTTGTTGTTTTAGCCCTTATATTTCTGAGAGGAAGAAGGAGAGGGGATAATCCAGTAGATTGCCAGGGGCTAGTACGGCTGCTTTGCAACTATCAGGGATATGCAACTCATGGTCCAAGAGAGGACTTCCATCACCACCAGCACATCTCTATTTCACATTGTACACATTGCTTCCACTCATTTCTCATTGCCCTGGATTTTAGTCACCTGGTCATCTCTAGAGCTCAACTGGGAAATGTAGTCTTTAGGAGGTGATCATGTATCCAACTAAAAATTCTATTACTATGCAATTCTATTATAAAGATTAACGGAAAGCTGGTAGTCACTGCCATATCTTGATTCTCTTCTGTAATCCACTCTAGATGCTCTTAAATATGGGTTGCTTTGAAGAAAGACTGAGAAACTATCTCCAAATAAAAGGAGCTAAGGAGACATGACAGCTACATCCCAGGCATGATTTGAAATTTTATTTTGCTATAAAGAACATCATTAGGACAACTGGCAAAATAGGAGTATGGTTTATAGATCAAATAACGGTATGATGTTATATTAATTTTCTGCTTTTGATAACCATCCTATGGTTATGTAAGAGAACATCATTACTTTTAGGTAACACATAGTGAAGAACTTATGGGTAAAGAGGCATCAGGGCTGCAACTTTTTCTTAAACAATCAAGAGGAGAAGACAGGGAAGTAAAGATGGAGAAAGAAAGCAGAAGACAGAAAACACAAACAGTAAAATGTTCCCATTTGGGGACTGAGGGTGAAAGGGACCTGGGCAGACTTCTGTACTATTCTTGCGACTTTACTCAAAGCATGCAATTATGTCAAAATAAAAAGTTAAAAACAGCACTGCCTCAGTTCTAACTCAAATTAATTCATTAGATTTTTAAAATGTGGTTCATTTATAGTTTAGCCATTATATAACACCTTGGTTGAATTTAATTTTCAGAAAATTGGTAGACTTACTTGCTATACATGTGACTTAATTTAAGCCTTTTCCCCCCAGATATTAAAATAAACAGAGCTAAAAAGAAGAAATTATTTGCAGCATGAGAAAGAAGAGCCCCCCTTCTGCATAGATAGAGACTGCTCTGCAATGTGGCCAAGGATCGAGAGGAACCAGCAAGGAGGCTTCCTGGCCCTGGAGCAGGTACAGAGACTCTACCCCAGCTTCTCCCTCTGCTGGAATTGGGATAGACCCCAAGTTCCTGTCCATCTATCCATCTATGCTCAGGCATACATCACGAAGACAGTAACTATCTGTGAGCTTCCATCTCAGGAATGCCGAGGAGCCTCAGGTCCTCCCAGGTCGGAAACCAACATCCAAAGTCTTACACCTTACTCTTGTCAGAGCAGACAAAGCCATTTCGTACCCAAGCGTTCCCAAATAATACGCCAGCATCCAGTGTTATAGGAAGCCAAAACCTCTCCACATTTGCTATTTGGACGCTCTCCAAAGAGCAAAAACCCTGAGACATTCAATCCCGCAAATCTCCTGGAGAAACACCCTTGCACTGGATTGATCACAGGCAATCTGGCTTGTGAACATGCTGGCTCTTCCCTGCCCCTAATGGTGCCATCCACCTATTTTAGTGTGGAGTGGAGAATGTCATTCAAACAGAAACATATCTAATTCCAGAGTTCCAATGGTCAGCAACAACCACTGGTCCTTGTCCAAGGTCAGTTACCCTTCTGCTTCTTTTTAAGCACCAAGCTCCCCATGGTTGCTTAGCTTGTCACATCCCTCTAGCCTCCACCCACACTCCAGTCGTTTTTAGTAGCTCTTATTAACACTTCCTGAAGTGGGCACATCAAAGGAAGAGCCAGAGGCCATAAGTGAGTGGAGACCCTGCCCCAAGGCAGCCGCCCTCCAGCTGTACTATGTCTGCTGACTTAAAAGCAGCAGAGAAGCCCATTAGGCTTTGGGCAGCAAGGAGCACCTCTTTTGTTGGAGTCACATAGAAACGGGACCCTGCAGGAAGGAGAGCAGCTTTCTGCTCCTTTATGCTTAGCTGTGCTCAAAAGGGAAAGTAAACTTATTTCATGTTTTTAATATTTACAGCTAATAGCAATGCCCTGGATTTGCCAAATAATATTCACACCTTCCACTCCCTTAGACCTGGAAAATGCAAATTTCCAAATGCATTTTTCCACAAATTGGATTTTACTGATAGAGATGTTCAAATTCGTTAGATGTTGGTTTATGGGATTGTTCGTTAGTTGGGCTGATTTTTTTTTTAATTGGAAACATCTTCATAGGGTTGAATTGAAGAGTATTTCCTCCTCAATCCTGTCCTAAAAGAGCCAGGCAGCTAGATAAGGCTCAAACAGAATTCAGCATCATCACAGACCTATCATCTATTACATGGCAAATCACCCTGGCAGAACAAAGAGAACCTTTCGTGTTCTAACCCTAAAAGCAGATAGTTTTACTTATTTTCAGTCCTATTGTTCAGCTTTGATTGGCTTCATGATTCCTATAATGACTTACAACAGTTGCAGCAGAAGAAATGGCATGGATCCTACTTGACCTTCTTCAGGCCAAGCCCTCAGAAACCAACTCTCCATGCCCAAGCCCCTGTTTTAATGAAACAGACCTTTTCGCT
Source organism: Spilogale gracilis (assembly GCA_004023965.1). NCBI lineage: Eukaryota > Metazoa > Chordata > Mammalia > Carnivora > Mephitidae > Spilogale > Spilogale gracilis. Next base: position 41,293 of record PITA01003645.1, on the reverse strand, counting down.
ATTCTGATCATAAGCTACAACGTGATGGAAGCTGTAATATTTCCCACCACTAACCTTGCCTCTGGACCTGGCCCTGGCCCTTTTCCCTGCATGACTGCTGATCTGGTGAGAAAGGTTAAAAAAAAAAAAAAAAAAAAAAAAACTGCCTTGAAGAACAGCACATGTTCTATTTTCCTGACGTTGGCAGCTCAAGGTTCTACAGGACTCCCTTGGAGTCACTGGGGAGCAAATCTCTCCCCTCCATTGTAAATTTGTTGAAAAGGGTGAAGAAAAGTTGCAGAAACCCTTGCAAGTAAACAGCCCCTGAAATCAATTAGGACAGAGAATTACTCTTGTTCCTAATCCCTTTTTCCTCCTTCAAGAAAGCTGTCAATAACCATGGTTTGATTCTAGCACATACAGGACCGATTCTGCCTCTACCTTTGAAGGGCATAATACTGCATGTCCCCAGAACATGTTGGAAGGCCAACACACTCTACAGCACACTTCTGCTGAGACTGACATAGTCTCATTCGTGTGGAGACCCGCTCGCTGGTGAGGCTGTGATTTGCATAGCCCTCAGCTAGGTGCTCTTCACGGCAACACAGAAATCTGACCTAGTGGGTGTGGAATGCCCAGTCTTGGGCACACAGTTCGCACCTCAAGCAATGAATAGGGCAGCCTGCCTAGCAAGCTATGATGTCATTACAGGGTCCAGGTCGTCAATCCTTTCTAGTATCCTTTAATGTTTACTCAACATTTACCTGTGTGGCCTGGTGATTAATCCCAAGGACTCTGGTTTGAATCCCAACTCTGCCCATGACTAGCTATGTGACCCTGAGCAAAATACTTCACTCCTTTGCACATCAATTTTTCCATCTGTAAAAGGAAACTACTTCATAGGATTGCGAGAATTTGCTGCATTAATAACCTTAGAGCATTTAAAACAAGTGCCTGGCACTTGGTAAACTCTCAATAAATGTCAGCTTTGTATTATGAGCTAATCTTAATAACTAGTAACTGTTTTTATTAATTTGGGCCATGTCTACCAGGACCTGGAAGAACCTGAATGAAGGGTCTCCCATTTGAGGTCACAACCATAGGCCATCCCAAATGGAGAAGGGCATAGATCAAACAATAGGGTAGGAAAAGGGGTGATTCTAAAGCTAACATTGAGCCTCTGACATACTTATCTCCCATTCCCCATGAGCCCTTCAGGCAATGGCTAGTAGCACAAAACCCAGACCCACCTTGGGTCCTCTTCTTTGACCTCTGTCTCCTGGGTTCCGTTCTCCATTCTTATTCTTCTAAATACCCATTTAGAAGAAAATACATTATTCACACTCTTCTTTTCATACTCGTCTTCTTTTCAGACCCCTGAAGCTCAGGGCTTCATTAGCAGCACTGCTTAGCATCACGGGGCTGAGATTTCTGATCCCTGCACAGTGCACAAAATGGTTTTTACAGAGGTGTGCTGTTCACACCTCAAGTGTTCGTCTGCTTCTCCTCACCGTCACATAGATTGTGTAGGGCCATGCAAAATATGCCAAAGGGAAATTCTTCAGATGTGATGAATTGATAGTTTGAAAAAAATACTTACAAGGGAAATGTAAAGCTGCTTTGAGGGTTTTGAAATAAATCATTATTATCTCATCCACTGTGTTGTCACATCCTGGAGGAACCCAAGAGCAGTAAGCCAGAACCGGAAAGAGCATCTTCTCCTGACACTTCTGACACTTTCTAATCATGTGACTTCAGACAAGTGAATTTCAGGATTCTCCCTTTACTAAAATACAGACAAAAATGTCTGAGTTTATCTTATTGGGTGTTTTAAGGCCCCAGTGGGATGATATATAGGACAGCGTTTTGAAAATTGTAAAGTGCTTTAGCAATATAAAACAGTATTTATGAGTATCTTATAGTGAGTCCTGAAAAGCATACAGCAGGGAAGGCATGCAACAAAGAGTCAAAGGCTGGCATTTTAGTTCCAAATTTGCTACAGATCGACTCTCTAAGTCTGGACAAATAACTACCTCTTTCTGGTCCTCAGTTTTCTCATCTGTAAAATAAAAGGGTTGGACTAGATGAGCTTTAGACTCCCTCCCCTTTTGACAATCTATGAGTCCAAGCCAAACAAAAAGAAGAAAATCCAAGTAAAGTGGATTTTTTTTTGTAAAAGATAAAAACTAAATTTAATAATAATAAAGAAAATGAAAAAAGTCAGTAGTGACTCTAAAGGGCTAACCAAGACAGACATGGTTTATCGATCGTGACACTCCTTCTCCAACTCAGACATGCCCTCATAGATGGCTCTGCCATTAGCAACAAATCATTTTTGCAATGCGTTGTCTTCATAAGCAGATTTTAAGACAAACCATTTACAGACAAAGATTTCTCATTGCAAATAGACAAATTACAGAGTTTTGCCTACAATCTCATGTCTGCATGGGTTTATGTGCAAGCACACACACACTCACACACATGATTCACTGATACTTGGAAACCAACTCTAGTGAAGATGAATAGCCTTAATTTCTTGGATGTGTGGAAGGCAATGCCTCTACATATATGATCATTTCCACGGAACTTCAAAGTCTCTTTATGCATGAGGAAATTGAGATCCTAAGAGGGTAAACTGAATTGTCAAAAGTCAGTGGCTATGCAATGACCAAGAAAGCAAGCCCCTGCTCTGATTATGGCTTTTGTTCCATGTTGGTAGTTTCTTGACCTTAACATTAGCATCTAAGGTCCCAAAATTTTATCTCTTATGTTCCTTCTAAACTTGGGTGTTTTTCTCACAGTTTTGTGTTTCTGAAAAGACGACTAAGATTATTCTGCACAAAGCCTCTTTGTGCCAAAATCCTTCTTATACCACATTTACTGGTGAGGTTGATAGCTGCGAATACTCTAAGTATATAAACACACTTTGTCTCCGACACACCAGTCTTTTGCTCCCCAATCTGTCTTTAAATTTCTTTTTAATAGAACTATCAGCATAAATTCAACCTTCTGCTTGTTATTTTAGTAGTAATTTTAACAATTAACCCATAACTGCTTTCATTGCCAACATAATTATTAAATAATAACTTGTGTGTTCGTTAACATAATAAGTCTCATTAATTGCATGCTGTCTCACATTGAAATTAACCTATGAAGATCGGAAAGAAAACACAGGATGTAAGCAGCATCAGAGACTCTCCTTGGAGCCGGCAGGGCCAATTTCCAAAAAGTAGGTTTCAGAAGGTGGAAACAGAGTGTTGGGTGCAGAGGAGATGCAATGTCAAAATAGTAACAACATCAGTTAGAACAATGAATATCCCAATAAAGGGCTCATGAGGGACTTTGAAAGATATGCAATGTTAGAGAAATAATACTAACGAAGGAGTTTAGAAAGGATCATAAAATCAAGGCTTCAATTTTCAGAATGAAGAAAATGAATGAGAAAAAATTCTTCTCCTCCCAGCCACTGATGTTCCAGGATCCATAAAACATTGATTTACTGATAACTCCCTGGTGCTGATGTCCTGTGTCCTCCTGTTCAGTCAGTAACTTTTTATGTTAACTCTTAACTAATGTTCCTTCCACCTTCCTCTTCATCCATTAGTAACTTACCTCCCTATTCCATCTGCTGCAATCCCCATTTTCCTATGAAATACCTCTACCATCTAGCCCATTGTGTCACCCTCTTTTGGGCTTTTGCTCTTCCTCTTCCTGCCCTTAGTGGCCACATTTGCCACAATAACATATACATTAATTGGTTGCTTTGTCCCTTTGGTAATGGGGTGAACTTGCCATTTGTGCCCTGTTTTCACCCTGAAACTTAGTTACTGCATATATGTTTCTTGTGTGTCCTAAGAAGGTACCTATCTATGTGCTCTGAAGGATGGTAGGCTAAGGGTTAAATATGATGGAAGCCTGAATCCCCACATGACCACCCTTCCTCAAAAGATGTCAGTGGCTCTTCGTGGGACATGGAAGTTCCAAACTCTTTAGGGCATCTTTCAGAGCTCTCTTCTGTTCATTCCAAAACTTTCTTATCTCCACCTACACTACCTATTTAGGGTCATCCATTTGTTCTCCTGAAAGTAGACAGTGGATTAAACTGACAGTGTATACTATTTTAATAATTATGGTTCTTTATTTTATTTCTAGAACATTTTTTTCTATTCCATTCTTCTTCCAATCTGTTGGTCATTTTGAAAAGTCTTTTGCTCCCTACTCAGACTTTTGATTTACTCTTTTCTTTCTTTAAACTGAAAGAACACGAAAACTTTATATTCTGTGTCTAGTAGTGCCTTTATCTGAAGTCTTTACAGGTTGACTTCTGCTACTGGTTGCTTGGTCTGACTCTCACTCTCTGTGCATTAGTTCCTCATGCATTTTGTTATTTGTCTATCTATTGTTGTGTGAGTTCATGTCCATTGGAACTTTATATGTGGGGATTACATGAAGCATGTGTTGAGTGACTTATTCTTCCAGAGAGGATACAGATTTGGTGTTTTCAAGCACCACCAACTTGAAACTGCTTGAAACTAAATTCTTGGCATCTTCACACCTTGCACATTGTGTGAGCCCAGACCCCAAATATGTGTAAGAGCTATATTTGCTATGAATTCTCAGGGAAAAAATTTTCCTTACTCTAACCAAAGACCAACACAGCTTTGTTGGTTGATCCTTTGTTGTCTGCTTTTGTGTACCTTTTTGTTTCTAGGTCACTCTCTTAGTAAGGATGTTGTCGTCCAAGAGTTCCAGTGTTGGCAGTGGGGGAGAGGGGTGCACAGTTCTACTTTGCACTGGCCTGACCCAAGGTTCTGTGTCCTATTCTCTCAAGTGAACACCAAGGACCAGAGGACTCCCTTAGGGCAACTGCCAACCTCCATATACCTCAACTGTCTGCTGTGGGAAACCTCTGAAAATTACCCTTTCCTTCCAGTTCGTCTATGCATTTAGAATGGTTTATTCTATTGCATACAGAATTTTTTAATACTTTGTAACAGAATTTTGAGATTTTAGATTCACATTGTTACAAGAAATGGAAAAACCTATAATTTAAAATCTCTTTCAACATTGTCTTTTGCTTTTAGAACCTTATATAACTATAGTAATTTTGTTTCTAAATGAACAACTGACCATTCTGGGACAACACCTCAGTAGTCCATACCCTAGAACCAAGGAACCCTGATTCTCATTTCATGACTCTGGGCCAAGAGTACACATTTCCCTGTAATATGCCAGATGGTATATATTTCTGGTTTTGCAAGCCATACAATTCTGTCACAACTACTCAACTCTCTGCCATTGTAGCTGTAAAATGGCCAAACACAATACATAAACACATGAGCACAGGTGTAGTCTAATGAAACCTTATTGTTGAACACTGAAGTTTGAAGTTCATATTATTTTCATGTATCATGAAATATTTTCTTCCTATTTTCTCAACCATTTAAAAATTTAAAAAAAAAAAAAAATTCTTGGGTCATGGACCATACAAAAACAGGTGGCAGACTGGATTTGACATGTGGACTAGTATGTTGACCCCTACCCTGAACCATGGTTCTCAGATGGCTACACATCAGAATCCTCCATGCAGCTTTTTAAAAACAGACATGCTCAAACCTACAGAATGACAGTTTCTGGTCTTGGCTCCCAAGGTTGTATATCCTTTAAGATTCCATAAGTGATTCAGATAAGCACCCCTCATTCAGAAAGAGTGATCCTAGAACTTGAGGGGGTTCTCTATGTTACACAGTCTATTGTGCACAGTTATTCCATTTCTTTAACTCCAAAGCATCACATAATTACCTGGTCCCAATAACCTGCCACAATGCAAAAATAAATACATAAATAAAAGTGAATAATCCCAATCACTTTTGGTATATTTCTTATGAAAATATCTAAAACCTGCAAGTAAAAAAAATAATATATGAAAAAGAATACATTACAAATCCAAAAGAAGAGGGATTCAATCAACAAATAGATTTGCAATCTGGAAGCAAGAACAATTTATATCTGTATCTCACACCACACACCAAAATAAATACCAGACGCACTAAAGAGCACAACAGAAAAGAATTACGCCACAGAAAGAAACGAAAAGGTAACTGAAATGAATATTTATCAAACCTCTGGGTTGAAGAGGAATTTCTAAGTTTAAAGGCATAGAAAAAAACCAAAGAGAAGCTACCCAGATTTAACAGTATAAAAATCTTAGGCCTGCGTATATTTTAAGATAAAGTAACTGAAATAAAGAGATAAACCAAGAAGTCTGCATAGTTAAAGAAATACAGAGCTAGTTGAGAAAATAGAGGAAAAAAAAGTCTGAGTTGTAATCAAAAGAAATGCAAGTTAATCCAAAATAGTGTCGTGATCTATCCCATTAGCCAAGGGTTTTCTTTTTTTTTTTTTTTTTTTTAAGATTTTATTTATTTGACAGAGAGAAACACAGCCAGAGAGGGAACACAAACAGGGGGAGTGACAGAGGGAGAAGCAGGCTTCCCGCCAAGCAGGGAGCCCAATGTGGGGCTCGATCCTGGGTCTCCAGGATCATGACCTGAGCCGAAGGCAGTCGCTTAACCAACTGAGCCACCCAGGTGCCCCATAGCCAAGGGTTTTCAAGATGAAACAGGACTCGTACAGGCTAAATAAAACTTAAGCACAGTCTGGAATGGCAGAAAAACAGAAATCTAGGGAAGGGTTTCAAACCAAATTTCTCGTCTTAGTAGGTGTATAACCTCCAAAAAACTGGAAACAGCCTACAGGTCTGAAAGAGAGGACTAGTTAAGTGAACTATAATATATTCACTTAATAACAGATTATGAGGCCATTAAATATTATGTTTACAAATGCCATAAACTAACATGGATAAGGGTTACAATATATTAGGTGAAAAAGGCAGGATATAAAATTGTGTAAATATTGTGGTTACAATTACGTAAATCTTAAATAAAATGATTCATAAGGGGGAAAAGGTGAGGAGAAATACGCAAAAACATTAACAATGTTTGTGTGGGTGGTATTTGCTGGAGACTTTTTTTTCAGATTGTGTTTATAAGATTGCATTATATTTACAACAAAAAAAAATAGTCTTTTAGAAAGAGAAATCGTTGCTTGAAAACTGGAGTGTGGCACACCAGTCAGCAGGAAATGGTAAAGTTTCAGAACCTTATTCTGAAATCTTACTATAAAAGCCCCGATTAGTGTGAATAGTTCATGTGGCAAAATCCCAGTGCACAAAGCCGAGAATTAAATTTTAACCCTGCCCTGTGTTTTCTTTACACTTGTTATATCATTAAGACTATAAAGTAAATAGCTACTGTTCTCACTGATAACTAAGTGAAGCCTAATTGTGTGGTTTTAGTCTCAATTAAAATTGCTGAAAATGAGAAAGCCTTTCTAAACAGTCTCGCAGATAAATAACACTTGAATGCACAGCCTTCCGTTGGGAACTTTAAGATTTCCTTAGCGTTCCGGAAGTCTGTGTACATAGATCTTAAGAGCTTTAGATACTTTTGTGACACTTAAATTTACCCTTCTGCTTTGTCTGACCTTGATACAATTTCCTTATTTGTTAAAGGACATTTGAATTTCAAGACAATACGCAATTCTTTAAATGACAATGGCATGCAATTTAAGCATCCAACTCCCATCTGCCACAAGCTTTTTGTCTTCAATCAAGTTCAAAGAATGTGTTCCAATTCACAGTGGTTTCTATGAGGAACTGGCGAATCACAAACAAGCTCTCCCCCCAAAAAACGCTCCATGGGCCTCCCAATCCCCCCATCTTTCCTTCCTTCAGTGCTTCTGAACCTGTCTGCCAGAAAGTAACAGAAGCATCTGCCCATATGTGAAAAGCAGCATTTTTAGCAAGAACACAACTGTCTGGTTCACTTCTTCCTGCTGCCAACACCAGAACAGCCCCTCCTCGTGATCTCTGCCTTCGAGATTTCTTTTCTCCAGGTGGCCAAGATGGAAAGTGCCTTCAGTGCCGACCCATGAATCCTGTGTGACAAATCCCAACTCAAGTCACAGCCAGCTCTTCCTGGAGACCTTGTTTTAGGGCCTTGCAAAGTGAAGGACCGTCCATTATAGCTGGGCATTTATGCCTTCAAAATGCTCATTTCTTCTTATGAGACAATAAAATACTTCCTAGAGGCAACAGCAGGTGAGCGCAGAAAGTGTCTTAAATATCTGACCTGAAGTGCTAAGGATGCTTAATAATCTTTAAAGTTACCAACAATATTGTTTCCTCCCGTTACCAGGATGTTGTAAAATGTCCTAATTAGTCTTTATGATAATACCGACACCTCCACAGCACATAAAAAGGACTTTTAATTTTTAAAAGGACAACTCTGGTTGGTTTGATTTTTATCTCTAATTGGCCTATAATGTCTTCCTCTGGCACTCCAGACAGGCAAACATTAATTTAACAAGCAACTCACACACCATGGGAGACCAGAGAACTGAGTGTGGGGGTGGGGTGGGGGGAGAGCTGGGAAAAGGGTCCGATATTTTGGACACATAATTGGTTCCATTGTCTTTTACCTCCTGGAAGGTGTTAAACAAGTTTGTCTGCTGCTCAGAGGGGTCCCTATAAGGCAGCTCCTTCCTGAGGACCCCTGCCCTCAGCCAGTCTCTGCTTGACACAACCAGGACTTAGCAAATCCCAGGAACCTGTGGTGTCAGCGCTTCAGGAGGCCCAGAAGGAGCAGCATGGTGGACCGAGCCCAGAAATTGAGGCCTGGAGAATGGAGGCTACTCTCTGCTTCTGCACCCGGGGCCCTCTGTGCTTAGACTGGTCATTCATCTTCCATGGACCTGCTTCCCTGCCTATACAATGAAAAGATGTTCTAAAATAATCTCCAGAATCCTTTCTAGCTTTCACAATGGCACAGTTCTGCCAGTAGCATGGATAACAATCCCAGGTTCCCTGCCAGTCGGTAAGGCGACACCGGCTCTGGCCACTGGGACCCATCAGCTCTTCCTGCCACATCCGATCCAGTGCTGGGCATTCGGTCCCTGCCCAGCTCCCCACCACACTGCCCAGGACACTCCCGACCCAGGCAGAAGCCAAGGGCACATTGAGCTCACTACAGAATTATTCCCCCCTGCCTCTGCCTAAAGAAATACAATTTGGATTTCAGGGGACTGAGCGAAATGATTCTGATGATCTCACTTCCAAAGTGGGAAGCAATACCCATGGCTCCCCCTGAACCACAGAAATATCACCTATGCCCTAAAGTAGAGTAAGGGCTTTCTCTGTGCCATGAAATTGGCTTTATGCGTCATTCCCCTGCATTTACCTGAGAGTCCAATATGTGTTTGGGGCCCAAGTACTCCTGTTGCAATGGAGATATGGTTTGGGGACACCACATGTTGACCCCAGATGATTCCAGTTACTGACTAATGAGACTTCACTGGCTACAACCACTTCTACCCCACCCCTTTTCAAGACCCATTCCCCTCAAGGAGTTGCTGGCAGAGAAATCAGGAGCTGAATTGAATAACATTGCTGTTGAAAAGCTTTTTTCTTCCAAAACCAAGAAAGCCATGACAATCTTTTATTTATATTTCCAATACTTCAATTTAGAGTAATATGGGTAATGGCGCTGCCTGTCCCCAAGCTACCCTTTCTTGTAATGGCGCCCTTGCCAGGCATCACACACAGCTCATCAGCAAATCTTCGAGTGGGGGGAAGGAGCACAGCAGGAGCGGGGCTGTGGAGGTTGTTGTTCTATGCACACACTGGCTACTAGAAACAAAATGCGTTCCTCAACTTGGACGTGGTGCTACTGAGAGAGTGGTCCTCTGGACAGTCTTACTGAGTATCTGTTAAATCAATCATGCTGTTAAATGCATTAACACCACACACATACATATTTTTTAATTCCAGGACCATGAAGTCTGAAACAAAACACAAATAATGTAAAGAAACTTGGGGCCAAAATTTTACTCAAAGCTCAACAAGGCCTCCACTCAACCTCTCAACTGTTCTCCACTGATATTTCCCACCCACCCTCCCCTCATTCTCTTGGTCCAAACACTAATTAATTACAGGGGAGAAAGAAGAGAGGAATCTGCATGAGAGCAGTGGTCGAGATGAAAATTTTGGTTTATACAACTTTGGATGACATGCAAGCTTAAATGTCTCTGGCTACAAGTTACTAGTTTTTTGGGTTTTGCTTTTTTTCTTTCTCAGGCCATATGGTACCCATCAATCCTAGTCTTAAATTCACTTCCTTTTGTTCTGTGCAGGATCGGATCTAATCACTACTTTAAATTAGAATTTAGGTTATGTTGATTTGACTTCCCCTCAGCCACAAGAATTGGAGTGAAACAATATTTCTCATATAGAAACGTTGATGCTTTAAAGTGGCAGAATTATGAAATTCAAAAAGAAATAAAATTATAAGCCATTTGTGGGGTTATGTGGGAATCCTTAAATTGTGAAAGATCCATTCACATAACCATCATCCACTGTCGTTTACGTCACTTTGGAGGGGGTTGCAAGGACTTGATGCTCACTGTATTTCATGGGTCAGGGGGCTGGCAAGGTATACCGGGTAGATCACGGCTCTGAAGGATCACACATCTGTGTCCACTTTCCACCTCTATCATTCACTGTAGGATCTCAGGCAAATCCTTCAGCCTCAACTTCCTCACTCATAAAATGGAAATAGTAATATCTTGTAGGGGTTTTGTGAAAGTTAAAAAGATATAAATAAATATGGATATATAAGGTATACTTAGCACAAAGCAGAAAATCAATAAGTGATGCTATGGTCATTATTATTATTATTAAATATTATCAAAAGCAAAAGAATACTCATCAAGAGACTAATGATATTTAGAAATTATGGAAGAGCTGGGCTGTGGTACAAACAACCTCCATAAGGAAAGCTCACAGTAAACAGATGTGAAATCTTCCCAACAGAGTCCTCACTGAGAATGAAAAATGAACTAATCTACAAATTCCTGTATCATCATTAGGAGACAGATGAAAAATATACAGCCTCCATTGACACGCCTCTCTGAATGCCTACCAAGCCTGTGTCTAAACACCCATAACAAGACCATAGCCTTGCAGCTCATCACTAGCAAAACTTAACTTCAGTCAAGTTTCTCTTTAATGCTACTTTACTAAAACTCATTTGACTCTTCCAATCCCTAGTGTGACATCTTCATCTGGCTGACCCAAGTTTGGCCATGATTCCCCAAAATGGTGCCTGAACTCTAACGCTTTCCTTGGCTCTCCCCACTCCATTGTCTGTAACGTTGCCAGGAGACTTTGTTTTAGTCAACAACTGGTTAGGAATAGGACTTAGAAAACAAGCATGCAAACCTAACGATTTCACTGGGACCCTGCTTAGGGATTTCTAGGGTTTATCTACACTTACTCCTGCAACATTAAAATCTGAGTATCATCTGATGTTTCTTGGGGCACAAAATCCCTTGGCCACCTTCAAAATATGCCATATGAATGGCCAGCCCATGGCTGGCTCTGAATGTCCCATTTGTCTTCTTGAGAAGCATCATGAGGACAGTCTGATGACAAGGTATATCAAGACTAGCTCATCAACAACAGGTCCTGGAAAGAGGTCTATCTTATAGACAGAAAACAAAATGGGGCCAAGTGGGAAAACAACCTTACATAGAAAAGCCTATGCAAAGTAGAGACATCTCAGGCCCTTTCCTGTGAAGTTAATAAAAGGACAATCTATGGAGTGACTCTTATTGGAGATAAGAAGAAGAGAGGCTTCAAAGTTCCACTGATGTCATCTTCAATGAGGGAGATTTAGCAATATGGATGGAAATCAAGACAGGGGCAGGGAGTATTGGGGAGGTGACCCTTGTTAAGCAGAAGCAGACTGTCTATGCTGCAGAAGTATCACACCCCCAAATCAAAGGGCAGGAACACCTACAAAAAGAGAGAAGTCTGGTGTCACTCACGCCTATGATCCCCACCTCATCTCCCAACTGGGGGGCTGCATGGCAACACCAGATGGCAAGGTGCCTTTTCTCCTAGATGGCACAGTAACTGGGATCCTTCTATCAAGCTGTGCTTCATAAGACTATAACATGAATTCTCCAACTGAACAATAGCAACAAATAAAGTCAGTGATTTTTATGGTTCAGGCTTTTATATAAGCCACATTTAAGGGCACATAAAAGGAGTAAATAATAACTATTTTATCAAACACAGCATTTTGTTAGCCTTATACTGAGGATTTGTTTATAATTCTTTCCAAATCACCCAGAATTGTAATTACTTCCAAGCCAAAGCCTCCTTGGGACTGATTTGGACTTTAAGCCAAGGTAGAATCAAAAATTTATATTGCTTTTCCCAATTGCCAGCTGTGGTGATTTCAGCCTAGGAAATTGTGATTCTTCTCTTTTACAACTTAATTTTGAAATAACTTCCCACAAATTTCAGCCATGTTTTCTCATATTTCTACTTTCCTTCTGTCCATGAAAAGGAAGGAAGAAAGTTACATCAAAGTCTCTATCAAACTGTTATGGGATCCTTCCATCCGAAGGATGGGTTTTCCAGTTCTGCTCTTAAAAAGGGTGTGGGAAGACCACTCTCTCACCCCATCTTACCTTCATCCTCACTCCTTCCTTGTTAATGTTGGCTTCTTTTCTCTCTGAGCTTTTATTTATGGCATTTTGCATACAGTAGTACTTCTCTCAGCAATAGGTGAGCAATCTTCCACTTTCTAAGCTACACATTATGATCTGTTCTGCAAGAGGCCAAGGGTGGATATACTCGGTAGTCTTCCTAACCAATTTCTCCTTCTTTTCCATCCTATCAGAACCCAAATTCACTTAGGTGTCTGCTTGACTCAGAGAAAGGCAACCAACCCCTGCCCCAGCTCCAGGGGTAGATCCTGATTTGTCCTTATCCAAACACAGTGATTCTATTTTCCTTGCCAAGTATTGGTCTACAAATGGGCAGGTACCCAATTCTGGCCAATGAGAGATGAGACAAAGTGTACGTGGGGCTTCAAAGAAATGTCTTCTCACTTCAAAGGAGACACCGGAAGAAGTGATCTCTTTTCTTCCTTGGGAGATTTCATGTCCTGTTTTGAAACCCAGAGCTGCTACTGCCATCTTATTAACAACATGGGGATGGAATCAACAAAGAGGAGGGCAGAGTCAAAAAAAAAAAAAAAAAATCATGGAGAAGTCAAGCCTAGGCCATATTACACTAAACTTAGAGACTCCCTTCTAGACTCTTCCTACATGATATATTAAATTTTCTTTTGGTCAGCCTAGATTAAATGGGGATTCTTCTGTTACTTGTGGCTTGAAATACCATAATAGATACAAGATTCCTATAGCAAATAAAAAAGTTTAGGAAATGTGTAAGGTTTTACAACATGGATTTAACTTGGCCATGTAACTCTTTCCTTTACTTGTCTTAACGCACTGATTTCCGTCAGCATAGTCTGCAGTGTCGTGGGAGATATACAGGTAGAAATGTTTAGTTTGCATTAAATTCTTAGCATTGCAACTATACTCAGTGTTTGACGGCTTTAGTATTCTATATAACTGGCCTGTTGTAGAATTAGAAATAAATTTTGGATTTGTTGGTGTGTGTGTGTATGTGTGTGTTTAAGCATATTAGCATACCGTGAAGTCCTAGAAGCTAAAACAAAATCCTAGGAGATAAACCTGGAAGCTACAATAATGATTGCCAAGGGAAGTAGACCATGGAGCAAAAGTATATCTTCTTCAATGTCAGTATATTAGTACATTAAAAATCATAGAGAATGTCATTTTGTTGGGATATAAGACTCATGGAAAAATACTCATTGGAAGTAGGAATTGGATTCAGTTACAGCCATGTTTCTTAGAGCTTTATATATTCCTGTTTGTCACTCATTTCTGACCCTTTCCACAAAGCCACCTGAATCCTCCCAGGCTCTGTCACCAACTCCATATACATTCCCCTAATTATAATCATCACTTGTGTAGAATTTATGGTTTTCTAAACACCTTCACTTTCATAATTTCTCTTGATCCTCCCCATATTCCTATAGGATAAAAATTAATACGTTCATTTTATTGATGTATAAACTAAGGGGAATAGAACTTAAATAAGTTGCCTAAAGTCATACAGTTACTAAATGGAAGAGCCTGAGAATAGAGGTCTTATAACTTCAAGTTCAAAATTTCCATTTTACTCTGCCCCCCTCCCCATTCCTGTAAGCTGTAACAAATTTGAAGTTATGCTACTGATCAGCAGCAATTGGTTTGAAATAAGAAATCTTTGTATTAAATATAAACATGAATATTTGAAAATTGCTAATTTGGGCCAAATGTTGGACTTAAAATGACTGCCAACCTCTTTTGTGTGCTCAAACTCCCTTAAACCATTTGTTCTCATATAACATTTAGCCTAAGATGTAATACACAATACACATATAGTGTTTCCCATATACAATGTCTTCCAGCTTCTAATTCATTTTAGGCCATCAAAAGAGAACATAAAATAACTCCAGAGCTCTAGACATTTGCAATTACCTTATGGAGAGGGAAAGGGAAGAGTGGGAAGAGTTTTTACAACTGAGGAAATCCAGATTTCTTATTAGTCATGGTCTAAAAATGACAACCCCCTGCCTATCGAGCAGACCTCCCTCCACCCCGCCTCCCCAACCCACAAGCTGCAGCTGGCAAAGCCTGCTGCAGACCACATTGCTCTGCCTGGCAATCCATCTATAGACTTTTGCAGGGAACCCATTTTTGCACGAGCTGGACCAGTCCCCATGGCCATAGGGCAGAGTACCACCCAGAAGGGTTGGAATGAAGAACGTGAGAGTGCCCAGCTGCAGTTCCAGCCCTGGGCCATGGCATCTGGCCACCCATAGCCCACCAGGAAGTAGAGCCAACACCAAGTCCCCTCCTCACCCACAAGGCTTACTCTACCAAGAGCTTACAAGTGAGCTGAATAAAGTTGCCCTGCATACTCCCCCATGCTTCCCACCCCCAGCAGCCTTTGTTTATCCAGCTTGACCGAAGTCAGGAGAGTCTGGTGAATGAAGTGGGAAAGGTTACCCTCTCACCAGATCTGGCAGAAAGTGGAGCAGCCATACCTTACAGTTCAGAAGTAAAGGCATGTGTGATTTATGAGATTCAAGAAGGGGTCCTTACCCCCAGATGTATTTCTTCAACAACTATTCAGCTACCTGAATATATAGGGTAAAACTCTTGTTAAAAGTAGAACTTAAACCCAGTCCAGGATATCTTTGATGGAGAATCCCTCTTCCTCTTCCTCCTTCTCCTTTACTTTGAATTCCTTACACCATGGCCACATGTTACAAACTATACTTCCCTTTCTAAGAAGTCCAAGATCTCTCTACAGCCCCTAGCTCTGCCTCCCCTATTCTCAAAACAACACATTTTCCCTTAGGAATATAATAATGATTGCTGGAGAATTTAAACCCCAAACAGAGGCCTGTGTGCCAGATGCAAATAGCTCAGAGCAAAATGGTTAAAATATTTTTATACTCTTTTAGAAGAACAGATACATTCCATCCAATCAAGATTCTAGACCTTTGCTACATGTACAAGTATCAAAGAATTGGTTTGAGTGTCTTAAATTGGTAACCTTGGAAACAGACTTTAAGACGAAAAGTTGCCTGCTGAAGATTTACTAGGGAGTGCTCTCAGGATACAGGAAGGTAAAGAAACCAGGACTGGGAAGAGGGAAAAACTGACCCACAATGCAGTTGCAAAAAGACTTCAGGCTTGGTGGGAAGCTCTAAACCTGGGATAGCCTATAAGATTTGCCCCAAATTGAGAGAAGAGGCCAAAACTATTAGTCCTTTTAGGACCCATTTATGGGCCTTACAATATCCTCTAAGAGCGAATGCATAGCTCCTGGGAGGCAGTTCTCTGTGGCTGAGAGCAATTCCTTTGAAGGACCAAGTTGTGAGCCATTAAAAGTCAAGATTCCCAGGAGCTAGGGATGGTTGCGTCTGAAGAGAGATCTGGATGGAGCACAACAGTATTCACTATAGCCCACCCCTTATGCATGTGTTTTTTTATAGTAAGTCCACTCCATCAAACGAACAGTTTTTCTACTATTCTGGTTGACCTCATTTCCAGAAGAAGCAAAGACTTGTACAAAGACTAATTCTTGCTGCTACAATTGATCTCAAGGCTGAACCTAATAATCATCGTTCTCCTCTTCCACTACATTTACTCTAGATTGCCTTCACTCTTGGCTAGAACCTTTGCTGGTCTAAATGGCATATGTGGTGGGATAATACAGATCTTCATTTCTGAGGACTCTGAGTTCCTGGTCCCCAAGTAAGTCTTGGGCAATGGCTATTGCACTTCCCTGTTTTCTGTTAAAACTGGGTCAGGTGTCCCAGTGATGCAGTGGATTGCCTAGGAGTCAAACTTTTCCTTCCAGGTGTCCCAGTGTTCCAGTGACCCAGTGGATCACCTAGAAGTCAAACATTTTCTTCCCTGTTGTCTTTCTATATGAGTAGCGTTATGTCTTCCTGATATAAGGGTCAATTACTCTTAACAATATGCAACTCCTTTCCTTGACTTCTGGTCTCTTAGCATAGGAAACCCAAAGTGACCAGGTGTCAGATAGTCATAGTTCAATGGGACACTTACTGTGCCATGTTGTGGAAGTATTTTTCTTCTGAGAATCAGGATCTTTAGACTCACAGAACCCCAAGTTGTGGGAAAGAAAAGTGGCAATTCCCCAAGTGGGTCACTCTTACTTTTACCTCCCCAGTTTCCAAACCCATGTATTCTTCCTATTAAAGAAGACAATAGAGTGGTCATTGATTTAAGGTACATATCTTAAATGGAGGGTGGTACCCCACCCTTATAGTATATCATCTTCAAGCTGACATCTAAAAGACCTCTTTAATAAACCATTTCATCACTCTATCATTTCTGTGGCTTCTGGGTAGTGCAGTAAATGATAACACCAATGTATCATATGGCCATGTGCCCACTGTCATATCTAATTCTGCTGTAAAATGACTCCCTTGGTCCAAGGCAATGCTATATAGGGTCTATGTCAGTAGACTGAACATTCTGTAAGTTATCAAGAAGTAGTACTTGCTAGGGGCCTGAAAGCAGGAAAGGCAAACTCGTAACTAGAATGTGTGTTGTTCCAGTCAAGAGGAATGGTTGTTTCTTTCAAGGTATTTATCCAATGTATGCAACTTGCCACCAGGCGGCTAGTTGGTCTCCTCAATAGAGGTTGCCATATTAAGGGCTCAGCTTTGGTCTTTGCTTCTAACCAGTTGCATGTTGAGCAGTGGAAGCAGTCAGACCAGCTTTAGTGAGTGGGAGCCCATGCTGTTGGACTACATCACACTGATTCTGACACCAGCTATTCTTTCATCTGTCATGCCGACACTGAGGTGGTCCATGACAGAGATGGGTTGATGTCACCTGCCTGAGTCATTCTACTACTTTGTTTTTTGTGTCGCCTTTTTGATAGATATTCTCTTGTGATCATGTACATGCAATACAAAATTTATACCCATTTCTATAGATCCATCTAGACCTCAATGTCCCTGATCTTCCAATCTTTCTCCTTCCAAACCTCTAACACAAAGAACAAGGCCATGAGTCCATGTGTATCTCCACATAGGGTCACTTCACTTTCATACCAAGTGTCCTAACTTGAACTTTGTCCATTAGAGGCCCAGTGGGGGCCATAAGCCAAAAAAAAAATATGGATCCTAATTATTGGAATCTTGCTTGTACCCACTGACTGATGAAGTCTGGACAAATCCAGCATACTCTGGCACAAATCTGAACGACTACCTTTCTCAAGAATAGGTTCCTTTTCAGCCTAATATCTAAGTATGAATGAAAGGAGTTTCTTTCTCACTATGATAAAACTTGGAATACCTGGATGGACATAGGAGAAGTAATCTTTAGATCAGAGGACATTTTTCAGGACCTATGGGAACCTATCCTTAGAGACTTAGATCAAAACCACTAGATAAGCATCAAGAGGCCTATTGGTCTCCATCAACTTTTAATCAATCATCTTAGTAAGTAAGTCATGTAACCTTCTAAGTGAGTCATGTAACATCTTCAAAGTTTGGCCTCTTAAGGTATAACTGGGAGTTAATGTGGATGTGGTAGAAAGACTTGGACTAGGACTGGGCATGATCTTGGCTCTGCCAAATTCCTATGTGACCCTGCACCAGTACCTCACCATTCTGGGGCTCCATTTATAATCTATAAATGAAAGACTAGATATGATATCCTCTCAGACTCCTTCCAGTTCAAATAGTCAATATTCTTTGTGTGTATACCCTCAACTCTAAAGCAGGTAGGTTCAACCCTTCCTTAAAATGGAGTCGATTTTTAGGCCGGCAACTTTCTTATGGAAAGTTTCAGGTGTAAAAAGAATGAGCTTGTAAAACAGATGACTGAGCATTTATCAAAATAAACATTTGCCAAAGCTAAGTTAGACAGGGAATTGCCTGGAGTTATGAGCTTCAAATGCAGCATTAAAACTCTTAATAGACTTGGAGATTCTTTTGGAGATTTAGTATTTATTAATATCCCCACTGATTCTATTTTCCACTCCAAATTCAATGCAAATGCTATTTTTACCAGCATCTTTATTACATTCATTGAATGGCACGAAGGCATCTTGTAGAATTACACAGAAATGTCCTGAAGTTGCTTTTAGAAATTGCTATTTTTATTCTGTAGAGTTAATTGAACCTGCTGCTATATATCTAATTTATGTAAAGCACAAAGACAGCAAGTTGTTAAACAAAAGTGTATTTGGTGCATAATATTAAGAATCACTCTCTCTAATGTTATAGAATATAGGCTATCAAAATGATCTTTCTCTCCTAAATGTAATAGCTGAACTTTATTTATAGTTGCATATTATATATATTAAGAGCTATGTAAGCCAATAAATATGGCGGGATGCAGCAATTTTCCCTACTAGTATTGGCAGATAAAGTTATTTAAGTCAATATTTTGGTAATTTAAGCATTGATAACCAGCTCTTGAATATATTAATGATGATCCATTTTACTACACATCATGATCTGGATCAATTTGTCTATCCCTTCTTTATATAGACCTAACTGGCTCGACTTCCATTCACAGATGTAAAGTACCATCAGTACACATTACTTTTTGGTATTGCTTCTCTCAAATATTGATTTTTAATTTTTTTGTCAAACAGAACGTGTGCTCTCATTTTGTGCTACCAGGATACACACACACACACACACACACACACATACACACACATCTAGCTAAGAGCCATCACATTACATGTCATTTCTGTAATAATGTAGGAGCTGATAGGCATGAACAACAATATTTTTTAAGTTATTTTGTTTCAAAAAACAGAAGCTATCTCTGGCTTGCTTAAGTAAAGGAGAGGAGAAAAGGATTATTTAAAGGATTCCAGGTTACTACCCAGAATGAAAAGGAACATTGGATAAATTCAGAAAGCAAAGGAGCCAGAGCATCTCCTGACCCTCAGCCTGAGATGACTGACTGGTATATATGAATATTTACTTGTATTTGGCACTGTTCTATATATTTTAAATGTGTATTCTCCCTTGGCCCTCAAAATAACATGAGATAGGTACTATCTCTCCATTTTAAAGTTGAAGAACCTAAGAAAAGGGAAGTTAAGCAACTTGTCCAAAGTCACAAAACTAATGAGCCAACACTCCATGCTACTCCTGCATGCCACTTTTTTTTCTAGAGCATGACCACAAGATAACTCAGCTCCATCAACTGCCCGGTTGCCATTCTACCTGCATCACTGTTTCAGATTCACATTCAGGGGAAGAAGAATCCCCACCACTACCCGCCACGCCCCACCAACCTCCACCATCAGGGAGGAAGGACCATACTCTATGACCATGGCCCAGAGGGACAATCCCATGTATCCCAAGGCCCCAGGGAAAGAAATTCTTAAAAGCCAGAAACCCACCCAAAGTACATCAATTGAGTCACTGTGGTGGGGAGACCACTGAGCCTGGCCTCAGAAGAGCTGGGTTGTAATCCCTGCTCTGGTGCTAATTATATGACCTTGACAAAGTTTAATTAACTATGGCTCCAGTTATTTCATTTATAAAGTTAAGGAACTGGACTATATTTACCTATTTGTTCTAAAATTACTTTGTATTTAATAAAAACACAGGTTCACCCTCTTAGCCAGCATCTCCTTCAGGTGCCACATGCTTGAAAACTCTAAGTTTCACAGTTTCTTTTTCTCCATAGCAGGCCTCCAAAAGTCTTTATGAAATCATCCTCAAGAGCCTCTCGCCTTTGGGGACAACTCCATGCCTTCTCCACTAGACATCATCAAAGAGATGTGGTATCTGGATTCTGTCTAAGGGTCTCCTTAGAAAGCCACCATTAGGCTTATCATTCCTAGTGTATTACTCAGCTTCCTCCCCCCAGGCAGAGATGCCCTAGTAGAATTCTGGCCTGAACACCAATGAGATACAGTGCCTCTTTGTCTACACCTAGTAGCCCTAAGTGATCATCCTGAAATCAATCTCTCATTGTTCCTTTTTGTATATCTTCTCAGAAAGGGAATGTCAATGTTCAAGGGCAACAGCGGTGGGTGGGGGGTGTTAGTGAAGCTGTTCAGGTGTTAGAGACTGCATGTTGTCCCCCCAAAATTCATATGTTGAAACCCTAACCCCCAGTGTGGTAGTATTCGGAGGTGGGGCCTTTGGCAGGTACTTGGGTTTAGATAAGGCCATGAGGGAAGAGCCCCATGATAAGCTTAGTACCCTTAAAAGAATATGAAGAGACCAGAGTTCTCTCTCATTGTCCCGTGTGAAGACCCAGTAAGAAGGTGGCCATCTGCAACCAGGAAAGGGACTCTTACCAGGCACTGAATCAGCCAGCATCCTGGACTTTGCAGCCTTCAAAACCATGAGAAATTAACTTCTGTTATTTAAGCCACCCTGTCCATGGTATTTTGTTCCAGAAGCCTGAGCTGACTAAGCCTACAGGTGAAGTGGTAAAGGCTGTGGATTTTAGACTTACCACTGAAATGAAAGTGTTAGCCCTAATCCCCAATCTTTTGGTCCCACCCAACCAATTAAATCCCTAAATGTAAAGTCACTCCAGATATATAGCAATCCACTATTTCCCAAGAAAAGGTACATTGTTAGTTCTTAGTCAACCGGAATATATACCTTTGTAGGAATTGTGGTTGAGGCAGGCGGAAGAGTGGCCACCAAAGATTTCAGGTCCTAATCCTTAAAAAACAGCAACAAGAATTTTATATGATAAAGATTTTGCACAAGTGATGAAGCTAAGGATCTTGACATGGGGGTGGTTATCTGGATTATCAGATTATCAGATTATTATTGCCTTCAATGCCCTCACAAGTGTTCTAATGAGAGAGACAGAGGAAGATCTGACACACATGCAGCAGAAAAGGCAACATAATGACGGAGCAGAGAGAAATCTGAAGACCTTGGCCTTAATAACTGCAGTAATGTGGCCACAAAGCATAGAATGCCAGCAGCCACTGGAAGCTGGAAGAGGAGAGGGACGGGTTCTCCCCTAGAGCATCTTCAGAGAGCACAGCTTGCCAGCACATAGCAGCAATACTGATCTTAAACTTCTGGCCCCCTGAACTGTGAGAGTATAAATGTCTTTGTTTGTCATAATTTGTTCCAAACAGCCACAGGAAATAAACATAGTACCTTGTTTTCTTCCTCCCTTTTACTTCAGCGAAAAGGGAATACATCCCTGCCCACTGATGTAGGGCATGGCCATGACATTTGTTGTCTCCCCAAGGTGAATGAAGCATGCATATCTTCTCTTTAGCTTTGCACTGAGCCCTATGACTCATGTTGGCCGATGGCACGTAAGTAAGTGTGCTTGCAAGCAGAGACTAGAGATGTGACTGTGTGGTTGGGCCTCTCTTCTTGTGCCTCTGCCACTGCCATGGAAGCACATTCCCTAGGGAGCCTGCTGGTCACAGAAGAATGAAAGCTCTGGGCACAAACTCGAACAAAGCCTATAGCCCAGAGCTCAGCCCAGAGAGCTCAGGCTAACTCAGCTCAACCCCAGGTGGCCTGTAAACACTGGAGTGATAAATACCTGCTTGCTCTTTGTTCCGCTGAGAATTTATGGCTATTTGTGATACAGGGACACAGCTGAAATCATCAGATCCAGTTATAGTTCATTTATTAATTTAGTTATGTATATCCTTCAAGACTTATACTAAGTAACATACGAACACAGGGTTTTTTCCTTTCTCACGCTTCTTGAAACCATTGGATTAAACCTACACACTGACACTAAGTATCTTTGTGTGACATCATCTTCCAGAGCACACCATTTTCGCCTTCATCCAAGC
Source organism: Spilogale gracilis (assembly GCA_004023965.1). Taxonomy (NCBI): domain Eukaryota; kingdom Metazoa; phylum Chordata; class Mammalia; order Carnivora; family Mephitidae; genus Spilogale; species Spilogale gracilis. The sequence continues at coordinate 18,954 of PITA01003645.1, read as the reverse complement.
TGTGTAAGAAATTAGACTGTCCAGTTTCTCACTGGAAATTTCACCCAGTACACGAGTACCCAGTCTCATAACGGAAGATGAGTTTGGGGTTGTAGTTTTGTTGTTGTTGTTGTTGTTGTTGTTGTTTATCCATCACAACCCCTATAATGTAACTTCTATTGACCTTTTTAAAAAATTTATTTAATTTAGAGAGAGACGGAGAGAAAGCCCAAGCAGAAGGGGCAGAGGGAGAGGAAGAGAAAATCTCAGGCACAGTCCACACTGGGTGTGCAGCCCTATGCAGGGCTTACTTAATCCCATGGCCCTGAGATCATGACCTGAGCCAAAATCAAGAGTCAGATGCTTAACCAACCGCACCACCCAGGCATCCTTCTATTGGTTTTTTTAATTGTCTTTAAAAGGCCTGGTTTATAATGATATCCAATGCCTGTAATCATGAGGCCATTATATCAGGATAAATGACGAAATTGTGTGAAAATTATTATCTTTTTTTTTTTTAACCTATTGACTTCGGTGATTCGTTAGCATGAATCAAAGGCATTTCAAGTTGTTCTCTACCAGTCAGTGACATGGTCTTTCTCCAGTTACCTGGTGAGTTTACCAATGAGCTCAGCTGAGGTGTCTAAGCAATGGTTTGTATGGTCAACCAGATTTGCAAACTTTGCAAAAGTAAGATATTTTAATTGCAGTATATTAAGACCACTATACCTACAAGTTCCAACTTACTCTCCATTAGGCTCTCCCCTTGTTCCAGGTGTTTTTGAGTGGCCATAGGCATTCTGGAACCCTGGCTGAGGGGAAGTTGAGTCAGGATGCATTTGGTATGAGGTCAGTGGATGTATTTCATATTGCGGTGGCTCAGTCACTTCTGGGGCACAGTGAAGTGATTGTTAGCTGTTCCAGGTTAGAAACAGCTTTTCAGAACAGCACTACTGCCCAAGATACCAACTCACTTGGCACCAATACCAGCACCAAAGGTCACATCTAGACAGGCACAGGTTGGATGTGTAGAAGTGTGTGGGCAGTGGAGGAGAAACCTAATTTGAAATGTGTGGAACCAGAAGCCGGTCTGTGGGAAATTCTTCCAATCATCAGAGATTTAAAATTGTAAGGAGGAGATTTGGTTCTCATTAATGCCTAATAAGAACAGAAGTTCCTTCTTATTGAGGAAATATACTCAATAATGCAGCATCAGCAATTATAAATGCACTATTGATTTTTTTTCTTCTTTTTGATGGGAAACACGTGAAATAAATTTATCAGAATTCCTGGAGCTATTGAGGAAAACCAAAAACAGTACCACAAACTCAGTACATCCTCTGTAACAGCTCAATTACAAATGAAACTCGCTAGTGGTTTTCTCAAATCTGACAGCCAACCTGAAGGTAAATGGCATGACCCAGAACAAATTTTGCAGTCCAAAGGAACTTTTCTAGACTATGTATAATTTTTTTAAATGCCAGCAAACCGAATTATCTTTATAGCCTCATTATGAAGAATGACATCATAAAATTATTATCCTATGAAAGCATATACTCTTTTTTTTTCTGGATTTTGTAGTGCCTGTGATATTTATTGGCTTTTTAAAATAGATGATTTCTTCCTTCATTCTAAATAACTTCAGCCCTGAACAGATTTTGCACTCTTTTCTTAAAGTGAGTCCCTGAAAACTGACTTCCAGAAAATGTATTAAACTCAGCGATAATCATAACGGCATTTGAGCCTCACATATGTGGGCAGCTCTCTGCACCAGCTAACCTACAGTGCTCCTGGCAGACCCATCATGGACACACTCCACCTCTTGCTCACCATTATTTTTTTGTGGTTCGTGTGCATCACAGACCCAGTAACCTCACAGGGGACTGATTGAAACAGAGGGGCAGAAGAAAGGGAGAAAGAATTTATGAAGCTGCTATTGCAAGAGTCCAAATCCAGGATCCTCCACTACTAGGCTGTGTAATCATGGGTAAATTTCTCAGCCTCCAGGATTAAGGACATCACCTCTTGGAGGAAGCCATTATATTAAATGAGCTGATTCACATAAACTGTTTGGATCTTTATCTCGTGCATGGTGATAAACTCAAGGAAGGTCAGCTCTTATTCTCTCCTTGTGGCTGTTGATCCCATCTGCCAAGCTGTGTGAGGATTACCAACACCTCCCTTAGTTTTCATCCAGCCCTTGTAATCGCCATGTGGCAAAGGGCAAAATGAGTTTCACAGAATTTCCAAATGTGTTCAAAATCTTATCATATAACTGGGATGAATGATAGAGGGAAAATTCAAACCCACGAATAGCTGACTCGACCCCACTTGTTTCCATTTTACCCTCCAAACTCAAAAAATGGATTTTGTTATCCCAAAACACAAACGAAAAAGATGGATTATGTCAAGGCTAAAAATTGATAATTGGATTGTGAAAGAGCTTTTTCATTTGTTTTAAGTAAACATAAAATCAAAAATTTTGAAGAAAATTTACACATATACAATACTTGTAATTTCATACTCTTTACAAATCCAGAATCATTTGATGTATGGACATAAAAGCACATTTTATGTGAATTGGTTTGCTCTTGAAATTAGGCTGTTACCTTAAATTAAAAGCATTTTTATTCAGACAATCCTGACAAATTTCCCAATTCTACCGCTTTTGAGGGTTTAGTTTTCTTTTCTTTTTTTTTTTCATTTTTGTTACAAATGGAGCTACAAGCTGCTGAACTTTAAGGAATCCAGCATCACGTTGTTTCTTTCTTTCTTTCTTTCTTTTTGCCAATTTATAATGAGGGAAACTGTTGAGAACAGAAAAATGCAACTACACTATAAAAAAACAAAGAGCCATTATGTTATCTGGAGTTGGTTTTCTTTACAGTGAGGGGTTAGAGACAAACAGCATTCATTTGCAGAAAAGGAACTGAGAGAAAGAAAGGAAAAGCCCTCACTTCTTCGTCCATGCCTCCCAGTGGACTGAGCACAGTGTCCGCCATGTACAATACAACTGTCTGGTAAATTTCTAGCAATCTGTGCTTTTTGTGATTTTTGAAATAATTCTTTAACATCCACGCAGAATTCTGAAATCCTCAATAATTCTATGGTAAACTATGGTAAAATGTTGAAGAAGAGCCCTCTAGGTAGAAACAATGGCAAAGCCAAAGGCCTTCTTCATTCAGGGGCCATTTCTGAAATATCTGAACTGCAAAGAGATGACAACAGGGTTGCAAGAGGAAAAATGGTAGGAGATAAATGTGCAAAGGCTGGTGTAAGGCCAGAGTAGATAGACTCCAGCAGATCATTGTAAGAATGTTGACTTTTATTCCAAGATGGAAATTATTAAAAAGTTTGATTTGGGAAATGATAATTGTAATGCTGAGAACCAGGCTGCAGAAAGATAAAAAATAGTAGTTATTTAAATCTTACCACCATTAAAATCTTTACCATATTTTCATCATGTCATATATTGCTTCCCTCCAGCACAGAGCTTTACAAACCTACAAGCCTGGGCCAGAGGCTGCACTAAATGTCCCATGGAAAATATCATGTTCCTAGGTGGATTTCCTTCAGCCCACACAGGGTGTTAAAAATCTCTTGAATGGGGGGCACCTGGATGGCTCAATTGGTTAACCTCTGACTCTTGATTTTGGCTCATGTCATGATCTCGGGGTCATGATACCAGAGTCATGAGATTGAGCCCTGTTTTGAGTCCTCCACTCAGCAGAGATGCTTATGATTCTCTCTCTCCCTCTGCCTCTCTACCCCACCCCACCCTCTTCCCCTGCTCACATGCCCTCTCTCACTCAAAATAAAATAAAATAAGAAAATAAGAAAAATCTCTTGAATGTACTGCCAATACTAAAATGGAAAGATTTCACACAAAGTCTGGAATTCTAGATTTTCTCTAGAAACAAGAATATCTGGCAACTCCGGGCCTGCCTTTCCCCATAGCAGCAAGCAACAGGCCTGAGGGACATAGAGCAGGCATTCTGCAGGCACCCAGACTACATCACTCCCTAAGCAAAGCCGAGCTCTAGCTACCTCTTATCATCATCCTTCAGCTTTTGTACTTCAGCTAGTGGAGTAGTGATTTTTGACTATTTGGTCTTAGAACCATTTCACACCCTTAAAAATCATTAAGTGCTCAAAAAGTTTCTGATTCTGTGTACTATAGCTATAAATATTTATTATATTAAAAATCAAAATGAGAAAATATTAAAATAAAGGCATTTCATGTTAATGTCAATAACATATTTTATGAAAAACTACTGTTTTTTCAAAACAAAAAAGATTATGAAAAAAGACATTGTTTTACATTTTTGAAAATCTCTTTAATATCTGTCTTAATAGAATCAGCTTGATTCTCCTATCTGTTGTGCATTTAATCTATTGTGATACTTTGTTTTGGTTAAAGTAAATGAAGAGAAGTCAGCCTCACACAGTTATATAAGTAGTTGGAAAATGGAGAAGGGTTTTCACAGCCTTTCCATACAGTTGCAGATATTCTTCTTTGATACTACACTAAAACTCAGCAAGTGGTAACTTCCTTAAGGGTAGTTACAATGTGGAACCTGAAACCTTTTCAAGGAACTCCTACTCTATTACATTAAAATCCACTGGTCTTGGGGCACCTGGGTGGCGCAGTTGGTTAAGCGACTGCCTTTGGCTCAGGTCATGATCCTGGAGACCTGGGATCAAGTTCCACATTGGGAGGCCTGCTTCTCCCTCTCTCACTCCCCCTGCTTGTGTTCCCTCTCTCGCTGTGTTTCTCTCTGTCAAATAAATAAAATCTTTTAAAAAAAAATTCCACTGGTCTTACACTTTGAATGTAACTTCTATCCACACAAGATTTTATAGCATCATGCACTGGTCATTTAGAAAATACTGGTTCACTGAGTTATGCAGATCTTCCAAATGTTGACACATTTCTTGTATAATATGAAAGAAAGAGAGAGAGAGTGTGAGAGAAAGAAAGAAAGAAAAAGAAAGAAAGAAAATCACCATTTTTTTCAATGTGACCTCATCAGAAAAAAATCTTTAAAACATTGGAATGCTATGAAACTCACAATGGTGGATATGAGTTTTCCTAAATTCTAAATTTAGTCTTCCTAAATTTCCTAAATATAGCTTGAAATCTCCAACTTTATCACAGACAAATTATGACGTGTTTTCCCTGAAGTGACAGGCTAACTTCATTTATTTTTGAGAAAATGTCTGCCAGATACCCAAGTTTGAATAACTGTAGTTTGAAAAAAAAAATGGGGTTCTGTGAAAAAAGAAGTGGCTAGTTCAGCTTGCAACTCAAAAACAATTGCTCAAGTGCTTTTCCTTAAGTTAGCCACCATACTTCATTGTGCAGAACGGGTTCATGTGTACCTCCAATCTTGTCACACAGGGTATTAAAAAAAATGTGTACTTAGCAAGAGTTAAGTTCTGATAAAATTAATAATTTTACGTTACTCAATAAGAGTTGAAATTTAATTAAAATATAATTAATAATTCATAGGATAATCATTGATAAAACAATTTTAATTTAATAAAATAATTGATGGGTTTCATCAAATTAATGTTTTACCATGGTTATTTTTAAGTGAAACTACTTTTTCTTTTTTAAGGTACTTGTATGGCAGTGAAGAGTACAATAACTAGTAAAATGGTTTGGTGCCACTGCCTGGATTCACATGGAGTCACCATTACTTTTGCACCATCAGAGCAAATACCAATACAGTGAAAGAGGCAAGTAATGCCTTGTATTTTATGAAAATAGTTTTGACCTCATGACTCTCCTGAAAAAAATCTCAGGCACCTCCAAGAGTCCACAGATCACATGTGAGAACTGCTATAGTAAAGAAATACTTCTCTGTGTCCATTTCCATATCAAAAGCAGAAAAACAAAAGATGCTCTCAGAGGGTGACATGTTTTAAGAAATTGGAAGTGAGCACCCATCTCTAGTTTAAGGTTCCTGCTTGGTCCCTACAGCCACCTAAGTCTGTAATAATGGCCTAACCGTGTGATAATCAAAATCACCACCCCATTTACCCTATTTTCCCATGCTAGAGTGACCACACTTCCAGTTATCAACAGCCCTCACACCTGGTGTGTATGAACGATGAGAGTGACATTCTGATGATCCAGTGACCTGAAGCAGACACAGTTTGGAAGATGAGGGAAGGTTTCTGGGAGTACCAATCATAGAACTAGCCAATTTTTTATATTTTGCCTCAAAGACAATGAGAAGCAGAATGACTACTCATTTTTACAAAGCTGCTATTTATTTATTTACTTACTTATTTATTTAACATAAATTAAGCCACAAATATGAACTTAATCCTCCCACCTGACCTTTAGATTCATTTGCACCATCCTCATTTCACTCAGACTCTAAGAGTCCACACACTTCTGGCTAGAAAAAGGAGGAGGCATTGAAACCCAGGGTTCAGCAATTCCTAAGTCCCACAGTTCCAAACAGTCTGAAAATCCTGACATTTGTAACTGGGTACCAAAATGGCAATGTCTTTTTTTAATTAGGTACAACTTGTTTCTAGTGATGGTGACAAAATAAGAGAAAATAAAAAACAACAATGAAGGGTGCTGACAACAGAAATTAATATCCCAGTTACGTATGTGTCATGATAAAAGCAGTAACAATGATAGTGATTATCACTTCTTTATTCAACCATATTTATGTCTCAAGCACAAATCTAGCTTTGGGAGATAGGCAATGATAGAAACACAGGGTCTCTACTTGCCAGCCCCTAGTCTAAGCTTTGCTTACACATTGTATATAGTGCACTTCAACAAACCTATTAGGTAGGTATTATTATCACTTTTATTATATGAAGAAATGAAGCCACAGAGAAGTTATTTATATTGCCCAGGATCACATCACTTATTAGGGCAGGACTCAGAATTCAATCCCAGGATTGTCTACCTCCAAAACTGTACTTGTATCAATTCAAGCTGAGCACCAAAATTATACCTGCTTGTCCCTGGGTTGCAAAACTTGCTGCTTTGCAGACAGGGGTGGGTCAGTACAGTTGGATCCTACCAGGCACAGAGCGAATCTGAGTCTATGTTTGGGAAAACTAATTGGAGTAGGGTGAGCAGGTAGTGATCAAAGGTGAAGAAATAACTCACTCCAAAAGAAGGATATTAAGGGAGAATGGAGAGAGGACTGGGGCTCCAGAATCTTCTCCCCAGAAAGCCAGTTAAACTGGTAACAAACTCCTCTGGGAATGTTAAGTATTAGTTCTCATTTTTGTGAGTATGAAATCATAACAAGTACCAGTTCAAGCAGCTTGATCAAAGAAATTCAACTGCTCTAACCAGGACCCTAAAACAGGGACGAATGCATTGCAGCTTTGGCTATTTGGGAAAGAATATCAAGAGAAAAAACTATGGCAATGCTAAGTGTTTTTATATACTATCTTATTTAACTTTCTCAACCCCCTGTGAGGCAGATTTGACTAGCTCTCTTTTCAAATGAGAACAGTAAAGCTGAGAAAGAATAAGTGATCCATCCACCAGGTCTATGGATTACAAAGCCCATCCTCACTCCAGACCAGGGTTTGGCTACCTACAGCCCAGGAGCCAAACCCTGCCCACTGCCTGATTTTATAAATAAAGTTTTATTGGAACACAGCCATACCTAATCATTCTTCACATATTTTTGTGACTGCTTTCATGTTCCAACAGCCTAGCTGAGTAACTCCAAAGGAGACCACACGGCCTACAAAACCAAAAATACTTAATATATGGCCCTTTGCAGAAAAATGTTTGCTGACCTCTTCTCCAATGTAGATTTCTCAGCAACTCTGCTGTTACCTCAAACTAAATCTCCCCAGGACCCCCAACATACATACAGAACAGACACAAGCCTAGTATTGTTAATACTGCATCTTATAAATTCAGATTTACATAACATTTACTGCTTGGAAATTCGATCAATAACTTAAGTTAGTTTCGTGGGGCACCTGGGTGGCTCAGTGGGTTAAAGCCTCTGCCTTCAGCTCAGGTCATGATCTCAGGGTCCTGGGATCAAGGCCCGCATCGGGGTCTCTGCTCAGCAGGGAGCCTGCTTCCTCCTCTCTCTCTGCCTGCCTCTCTGCCTACTTGTGATCTCTCTCTGTGTTAAATAAATAAATAAAATATTTTTAAAAAATAAAATAGCTTAAGTTAGTTTCGAATAAAATAAAATTTTAAAATAGCAAGTTTTTTAGAGCTTAAGTGCAGTCTCAAAGCATCACTGGCATACTCTTACTTCATTTTAACTTTTTTCCAGGCTGGCTTACACTGACCCAGAAGGTTGAATATAAGAGGAGTACTAGGAAGCATTTGCTTTCTGTCAAGTCTTCAATGTCATCATTTCTACTCAGAGCCATAAAATTCAGACACACAGTGAATAAGAAATAAATATTCACTGATAACTAGGTAAAGCATTTTCATACTGTGATATAGTTATATTTCATTTACTCCACAATGCAATTTTTAAAGTTTTCCTCTAACAATACACACACACACACACACACACACACACACACACACACACAGGAAAAACTTTACAACTTCTGGTATGGAGAAAAGGCCCTTTTTTTGAGCATACATCAACTAGTTCAAGTTCCAAATTACTCATTTTTCATATAAAGCACAATGGCTTTTAATACTAATGGACAGAAAGATAGTTATAAAACCAGTCAGAACACCTACAGACTCAACAGGAGATCAAAGAGAAGAAGAGCATCAATTCTAGAAACAGAAAACTGACCACTTTCTGGGGGAAGGTAGGACTCACAGAGAAGTGAATCCGAGGTGACATTTTTGAAGACATACCACAGGGGGAGGGGCTGGCTCCTGGGCAGCAGTAGAGCCACAGGGCACAAAATGAGAACTTTTAGAAGTCTGTTCCACTGAGGGACATTGTCCCAGAGCCTAAGCAGGAGGTGGAACCCTCACTGGGACAGTGAGGTCTCAGGACCTGTGGGGTCACAGAAGGACCAGGACTGCCTGAGCACAGCGGAGCATCCTGATACCCAAACGGGAAGGCCAGCTGCAGAGACAGAGATGAAGAGTGGACTTTCAGCTGGGGCTTAGCTTAAACCAAAATCCTAGGTGCAGTCAGGCCACGGCTCTTCGAGCAAGATCCCACAAGTGGCAGATCTGGGGAGATCCCCTCCTTCCTCCACTGGGAGGATCAGCATAGGAGCACGCTGCATGAATCTGCTGGGTTTGGAGACTCTAAACGGGCCCGAGCACCAGAGATAGAAACGCTCCATCACAGGTCGGGTGAGCAAGCACAGAGTGTGGCTGGAAACCAGGGCGACAGGAGTGATTGACTGCTTTTCTCTGGGGGCGCACTAAGTAGCAGGGCCCAGCGCTCTGGACTGGTCTGGAGTGGAGATGAGGAAGCCGCTGTCTTCATTCCCAGCCTCCAAAGCTGTACGGAAAGCATTCAGGGAACAAAAGCTCCCGAGTGCAAACCTGAGCAGATTGCTGAGCCTGGCCCCTGGCAAGGGCAGGACAGTTCCGCCTCCGGCAAAGACATTTGAGAATCAGTACAACAGGTCCTTTCCCCAGAAGATCAGCGAGAACACCCAGCCAAGACCAAGTTCAGTGATCAATGAGAATTGCGGAACTTCAGAGCTAGGGGAAGGCACCACATAGAATTCATGGCTTTTTTCCAATGATTCCTTAATTTTAAAACTTAAATTTCTTTATTTTTTTCTTATTCTATTTTTTTAATTTCTTTCTCTTTCCTATTTTAACTTTTTTTAACTATTTTACATTATCAATACTTTTTTTAAAAATCACCTTTAATTTTCATTTCTTAGTCATATTCTATCCCTTCACTGTATTTCATCTTATCTTTGTATACATATAGGTGTTTCTTTCTTTAAAATCTAGCAATAAACTTTCTTCTAATAGATCAAAATATGCCCTAAATCTAGCAAATGGCTTTGTTCTAGTCTCCAGCCTCATCACATTCTTTTTCTTTCTTTGTTCTTTTTTCAACCAACTTCTTATCAATTTCTTTTTTAGAATCTATTTTAATTTTCATCTTTACAATCATATTCTAACTTTTCGTCATGTATAGCCCTCTTTTGTACATATATGTTTTTATTTCTTGAAAATTTTGGGAGACAATTTCTTCTCACAGGCCACAATACACCCAAAATCAAGTGTGTGGCTCTGTTCTATTCACCAGTCTAATGATATATACAGAGAGAAAGATATAGATAGGAATAGATATAGATTTTCTTTTCCTTTCTTTTCCCTCTGGTTTTGGGTCTCTTCTGATTTGGTTAGTGTATATTTTTCCAGGGTCACCACTACCCTTTTAGTATTTTGTTCTCTCATTCATCTATTCTTATCTAGATAAAATGACAAGGTGGAAAAACCTCATAAAAACGAAAAAGAGGCAGTACTGATGGTTAGGGACCTAATCAATACGGACATTAGTATTATGTCAGAACTAGAGTTCAGAATGACAATTATCAAGGTGCTAGCCAGGCTCAAAAAGAACACAGAAGATATTATAGAATCCCTTTCTGGAGAAATACAACCCCTTTCTGCACATATAAAAGAACTAAAATCTAACCAAGTTGAAATAAAAAAAGCTATTAATGAGGTGCAATAAAAAATGAGGCTCGGGGCGCCTGGGTGGCTCAGTTGGTTAAGTGACTGCTTTCAGCTCAGGTCATGATCCCAGAAACCCGGGATCGAGCCCCACATCAGACTGCCTGCTTGGCGGGAAGTCTGCTTCTCCCTCCCTCATTCCCCCTGCTTGTGTTCCCTCTATCACTGTGTTTCTCTCTGTCAGATAAATAAATAAAATCTTTTTTAAAAAATGGAGGCTCTTACTGCTAGGATAAATGAGGCAGAAGAGAGAATTAGTGATATAGAAGACGAAGTGATGAAAAATAAAGAAGCCGAGAAAAAGAAAAACAACCACTGGATGACGAGGGAAGAATTCGAGAGATGAGTGATACTATAAGACGAAACAATATTAGAATAATTGGGATCCCAGAAGAAGAAAGAGAGGTGGAGCAGAAGGTATATTGAAACAAATTAAAACAGACAATTTCCCTAATTTGGTGAAGGGAACAAGTATCAAAATCCAGAAGTCAGAGAACCTCCCTCAAAATCAATAAATATAGGTCCACACCCTATCATCTAATAGTAAAACTTATAAGTCTCAGTAACAAAGAGAAAATCCTGAAAGCAGCTCAGGAAAAGAAGTCTGTAATATACATTGCAGAAATATTAGATTAACAGCAGACCTATCCACAGAGACCTAGCAGGCCAGAAAGGACTGGCAAGATATATTCAGTGCACTAAATAAGAAAAATATGCAGCCAAGAATACTATATGCAGCTAGGTTGTCACTGACTATAGAAGGAGAGATAAAAAGCTTCCAGAACAAACAAAAACTAAAAGAATTTGCAAACACCAAACCAACCCTACAGGAAATATTGGAAGGTGTCGTCTAAGCAAAGAGAGAGCCTAAAAGTAACAGACCAGAAAGGAACAGAGACAATATAGAGCAACAGTCACCTTACAGGCAATATAATGGTACTAAATTTGCATCTTTCAATAGTTTTCCTTAAAAGTAAATGGGCTAAATGCCTCAAGCAAAAGACACAGGGTATCAAAATGGATAAAACACACACACACACACACACACACACACAAAACAAGAACCATTGATATGCTGTCTCAAGAACCTCATTTGAGACCCAAAGACACCTCCAGTTTTAAAGTGAGGGGGTGAGAAAAAATCTACCATCATAATGGACATCAAAAAAAAGCTGGGGTGGCAATCCTTATACCAAACAAATAAGATTTTAAGCCAAAGACTATAATAACAGATGAGGAAGGACACTACATCATAGTTAAAGGGTCTGTCAAACAAGATCTAACAATTTTAAATATCTATGCCCCTAACATGGGAGCAGGCAATTATATAAACCAATTAATAACTAAGTCAAATAAACGCATTGATAATAATACAATAATACTAGGGGACTTTAACTGAAAGTTACCTCACTGAAACAGACAGTTCATCTAAGCAAAAGATCAACAAGGCTTTAAATGACACACAGGACCAAATGGACATTACAGATATCTTCAGAACATTCCATCCCAAAGCAACAGAATACACATTCCTCTCTAATGCTCATGGAACATTTTCCAGAATAGATCACATTCTGGGTCACAAATCAGGTCTCAACTGGTACCAAAAGATTGGGATCATTCTCTGTATATTTTCAGACCCCAGTGCTTTGAAACTAGAACCTAACCATGAGAAGAAAGTTGAACAGAACTCAAATACATGGAGGCTAAAGCGTAACCTACAAGAGAATGCATGGGCCAACCAGGAAATTAAAGAAGAACTTAAAAAATTCATGGAAAAAAATGAAAATGAAAACACATCTGTTCAAAATCTTTGGGACACAGCAAAGGTGGTTCTGAGAGGCAACTGACCAAAACTCAGCAAGAGAAGAGAAATAACAAAGATCAGAGCAGAAATCAATGAAATAGAAATCAAAAGAACAGTAGAACAAATCAACAAAACTATGAGCTGGTTCTTTGAAACAATTAATAAGATTGATAAACCCCTGGCCAGACTTATCAAAAAGAAAACAATAAAATCATGAATGAAAGAGGAGAGATCACAACCAACACCAAAGAAATACAATTTTAAGAACACATTATGAGCAGCTATACACCAGCAAATTTGAGAATCTGGAAAAAATTGATGCATTCCTAGAGACATATAAACTACCAAAACTGAAGGAAGTTTGGAAACTGGAAGGAAAAAATGGAAAATTTGAACAGACCCATAACCAGTAAGGAGATTGAAGCAGTCATCAAAAATCTCCCAACAGACAAGAGTCCAGGGCTAGATGGCTTCCCAGGGGAATTCTACCAAACATTTGAAGAAGAATTAATACCTATTCTCCTGAAACTGTTCCAAAAACTAGAAATGGAAGGAAAACTTCCAAATTCATTTTATGAGACCAGCATTATCTTGATCCTAAAACCAAAGACCCCATCTAAAAGGAGAATTACAGACCAATATCCTTGATGAACGTGGATACAAAATCTCACCAAAATATTAGCCAATAGGATCCAACAGTACATTAAAAGGATTATTCACCACGACCAAGTGTGATTTATTTCTGGGCTTCAAGGTTGGTTCAACATCTGTAAATCAATCAATGTGATACAGTACATTAATAAAAGAAAGAAAAGAACCATAGGATCCTCTCAATAGATGCTGAAAAAGCATTTGACAAAGAACAGCATCCTTTCCTGACCAAAACTCTTCACAGTTTAGAGATAGACGGTACATACCTCAGTATCATCAAAGCCATCTATGAAAAACCCACAGTGAATATCATTTTCAATGGGGAAGAACTGAGAACTTTTCTCCTAAGGTCAGGAAGACGGCAGGGCTCTCCACTATCACCACTGCTATTCAACATAGTACCAGGAGTCCCAGCCTCAGCAATCAGACAACAAAAAAAGTAAAAGGCATCTGAATAGGCAAAGAAAACGTCAAACTCTCACTCTTTGCAGATTATATGATATTTTATGTAGAAAACCCACAAGACTCCATTCCAAAACTGTTAACAACTCATACAGGAATTTAGTAAAGTGGCAGGATATAAAATCAATGTACAGAAATCAGCGGCATTTCAATACACCAATAGAAAGATAGAAGAAAGAAAACTTAAGGAGTCGATCCCAATTAGAATTGCACCCAAAACCATCAGATACCTAGGAATAAACCTAACCAAAGAGGCAAAGAACCTGTACTCAGAGAACGATAAAGTACTCATGAAAGAAATTGAGGAAGACACAAAGAAATGGAAAAACACTCCATGCTCATGGTTTAGAAGAACAAATATTGTGAAAATGTCTATGCTACCTAAATCAATCTACACATTTAATGCAATCCCTATAAAAATATCATCAATTTTTTCAAAAAATGGAACAAATAATCCTAAAATTTATACAAAACCAGAAAAAACCTCGAATAGCCAGAGGAATGTTGAAAAAGAAAACCAGAGTTGGCAGCATCACAATTCCAGACTTCAAGCTCTATTACAAAGCTGTAATCATCAAGAGAGTATAGTATTAGCACAAAAACAGACATATAGATCAATGGAACAGAATAAAGAGCCCAGAAATGGACCCTCAACTCATGTTTGACAAAGCTGGAAAGAATGTTCAATGGGAAAAAGATAGTCTTTTCAACAAATGGTATTGGGAAAATTGGGACAGCCACATGCAGAAGAATGAAACTGGACCATTCCCTTACACCACACACAAAAATAAACTCTAAATGGATTAAAGACCTCAATGTGAGACAGGAATCTATCAAAATCCTTGAGGAGAACACAGGCAGCAACCTCTTCGACCTCAGCCGCACCAAATTCTTCCTAGAAACATCACCAAAGGCAAGGGAAGCAAGAAAAAAAATGAACTATTGGGACTTCATCAAGATCAAAAGCTTTTGCACAGCAAAAGAAACAGTCAACAAAACCAAAAGACAACAGACAGAATAGGAGAAGATATTTTAAAATGTCATATCAGATAAAAGGCTAGTATACAAAATCTATAAAGAACTTATCAAACTCATCAAAGACTAAATAATCCAATCAAGAAATGGGCAGAAGATATGAACAGACATTTCTCCAAAGAAGACAAATGACCAACAGACACATGAAAAACTGCTCAACATCCCTCAGCATCAAGGATATACAATCAAAACCACAGTGAGATATCACCTCACACCAGTCAGAATTGCTAAAATTAACAAGTCAGGAAATGACAGTTGTTGGCAAGGATACGGGGAAAGAGAAACCCTCCTACACTGTTGGTGAGAATGCAAGCTGGTGCAGCCACTCTGGAAAGTAGTAAAGAGATTCCTCAAAACATTGAAAATAGAGCTACCCTACAACCCAGCAATTGCACCACTGGGTATTTACTCAAAGGATACAAATGTAGTGATCTGAAGGGGCACATGCACCCAAATGTTTATAGCAGCTATGTACACAATAGCCAAACTGTGGAAAGAACCTAGATGTACACACACACACACACACACACACACACACACACACACACACACACACAGTGAAATACTATGCAGTCATCAAAAAGAATAAAATCCTGCCATTTGCAATGACATGGATGGAACTGGAGGGTATTATGCTGAGTGAAATAAGTTAATCAGAGAAAGACAACTATCATATGATCTCTTTGATATGAGGAATTTGAGAAGCAAGGTGGGGGGTTATGGGGGGTAGATGAGGGGAAAAAAATGAAACAAGATGGGACCAGAGAGGAAGACAAACCATAAGAGACTCTTAATCTCAGGAAACAAACTGAGGGTTGCTGGGGGTTGGAGAGGAGGGATAGGGTGACTGGGTTATGGAAAAAATAAAAATTTTAAAAATAAAAATAAAAATAAATTTAAATGAAAAATATTTTGAAATTTTGAAATTAAAAGAAAAAACTAATTGGAGAGAGCTGTGATTAATCCAGTGCATCAGTTAAGAAGTCTATAGCAGAAGTCCTCAAAAGTTCAAGTCCTTGAGTCCTTGGTTTAATTTATCAAGCTCACTTTTTTCCCCTCTTCACTAATTTCCACTCTGTTTATTATTTACTTATATTTTTACTTTGGTTTAGTTTTGAGGGAATATCTTTCCCACGTTCCTCAGCTGAAAGCTTATTATATCTTAGGTTGGTTTCTCTGGAAGCAGGGCCTGCGATGGAGATTCATGTAAAACTGGTTTATTATAGAAGTGCTCACAAGAATCTGCATGGAGTAGCAAGCAGGAAGGGAATGGCATAGTCTAACCTCACTCTGTCTAATCCCATGGAGATTTCTGTAGCATAAATCAAGCATAAACAGCACCATTGCCTGTCCTAACTTGTGGCAAGAAGGCAGTACCTATGTGTCCCAACATTACAGTATAATCTCCCTTTAGATCCAGAAGCAGATAATCTTCCTCTAACAAAGCATGTGGTGTGCGGGGACAAGGGGTGGTTGTGGAACACATTCTCACATTCTATCAAAGACCCCAGCACATGCCTGAAACTACAGATAGTCCCAAACCCCCTATATCTTATCTATTTCCCATACCCAGCTCCCTATGATAAAGTCTGATTTACAAATTAGGCATAGTAAGAAATTCATAATAATACAATAGAATAGTTATAACATACTATAATAAAAATATGCAATGGTTATTCTCTCTCAAAACTTGATACTGTACTTAACCCTCTTCCCGTGATGATGTGAGATGATAAAATGCCTAAGTGACTAGGGGAACAGAAGTGAATGACTTAAGCCCTTCAATTTGACTTCTGTAAGCATCACTACTTGCTTACAGAAGATGCGTGGTGCTGCCTGGGCCTTGTTCATCATACAGTGTTGAGTAAGATTCACAGGACTTTGGCTTCAGGGACTTTATCATCTAGTAAGTGATACAGACAAGAGCACCCATACCATGAGCTTGCTTTGACAACTTTACATAAACCTGGACACTCATGAGATAGTAAGAGAGGAGAGAGTGAAAACTGGTAAACAGGAGACCGATGAGGAGACATCAAAAAGACATGTTTTTTACTTTGTGTTTCTTTCTTCTGGCCTAGAGAGCATAGTGAAAATACCAACAGCAAAGCCAACCACACAGCATACTTTCTAACTGATTCTTGCCCATTATCATCTTTAACCTTCATATCCACCCTTTGCAGTAGGAATTAGTTTCACCATTCTCTAAATGAGAAAACTGAAACTTGGTTCACTCATAAATTAAGGGACCAGAATTCGAAGCACATCTTTTTTTTTAACCATACAACCTCGATTTTTTCCCATCGCCATCTATGGGGTGCCTCCAGGGCTTTGGGATGCACAGATTTAAGTTAGGTAACAGAAGCAGTTGGGAAAGTTACACACCTTAGCCTGAACTAATTTAGATAAATCACTCAGTAAAGCGAATCCAATCACACCCCATTCAGTCTTGACTCACCGGTAAGCTGGGGTCAACTTATCCCTCCTGCTTCTCAAGGGGAATAAAGGAGAGAAAGAGGACAAAGGACAGAAAACAGAGCCCGTGATGGTGACTAATGTAAAACTGGTTTGTGACAGAAGTGCTCACAAGAACCTGTAAGGAGTGAGATAGCAGGACTACCTCATCCTACAGGAAATTCTGTAGCATAAATCAAGCATGAATTGCACCATTGCCTGTCCTGACTGGTGGCAAGGATATAGGACCTCTTGCATTTGCCCAGACAGAACGACTGGCATGGGTAATCATGGTAAAATTTGAACATTTTTAGTGGGCTTTTCTTCCTTCCTGAGTACACCACTTTGCCCTGGTTCACCTTTGCAACCATCTGCAAGGAGCGAGATTAGAATTTATCCATGAAGGGATGCAAAAGCAAATGCAAAAAAAAAAGTTACAACTTCAGTCATTGAGAAATACTATTATGCGATGAGCTAATGTCTTGAATGATACCCAATCATTCTTCTACCTCTAACATCACAAGGGTTAATTCGGGAGGACCCAATTCACTGAGTTCTCTTGCTGTCTAGAATCATCACTTTGGGTTTTGTGGGCTGTATGTTGCATACAGAAGACCCATCTGATTGGGTGACCACCGGGTCATCCGTAGTTTCATTTATCTGGTGTGATGATGCTTGATGTTAGTAACCAAATGTCTTGTTGTAGCATAATCCTTATATGGTAATTTTCTGATAGGTGAAAAATAAAATGCCTTGATAGAGAGCTACCTTTTGCTAATTTTCATAAAGGTGCTGTCACACTACTAGCATCCCAATGTAAAGACAATTCCCTTTCTTTCTATACTTCTGGCTCTGTATTAGTCATAGTTGCAAAGCCTCGATGTAACAAACAACTCAAAAAATTTCAGTGACTGACAACAGCAAGGCTGCTATTGTAGATCACAGAGAAAAAGAAGAAAGAACACAAGTGTTTACTTTTCATGGGTCTGCAATTCTTGCTGTGCTCTGCTCAACTCTGCTGGATTTGGACCAGTTTAACATCAAGACTGCGGGTCAGGTTGAGTTCTGCTATATGTGTCCCGCATTCTGAGAAACCCAGGCAAAATTGGCTGTAGTGACCTAAAGCACATTTTTCTCCTGGCGGCAGCACAGGCTCAAGAACTTAGGCCAAAGCACACAAGTCAATTTAAAACTTCTGACCGTGTCACATCCACTCATCTTCTTCTATTGACCAAAGCAAACTTCACAACCAAGGACATCAGACGGGGCGGGGAAATGTCCCCCTCCCACGGAGGTGACTTTTTGTTTAAAAGTACACAGCCTGAGACAGACTTACTCTACTGCATTCTGCAGTATTAGGAAGATACATTGTCAAGAAATCACCCCACTATTACAGCTCAGGGAGTGTTAGAAACTATCTTCATATGGAGACAAGTCATTTCCCATACACCACTGACTTCTGCACACTAGGTTCTGTATACTGTTTTAAAAGAGATCGGTCTGCTTATCTTTCACCTTTTTATAGGTTAGTGTGATGGACCAGAGCTTAAGCAAACTAAACACTGTCTATCAAGGGTCTGAGAGTAAATATTTTTGAACTTGCAAGCTATCTGGACTCTGGGGCAACTATATAGTCTAGGCACTGCAGCACACAAACAACCACCAGCAATACTTAAATAAATGGACGTAACTATGTTCCAATAAAAAACTCACTCAAAAATAAATTAAAATAAACTGTGGAAAGAGCCAAGGTGCCCATCAACAGATGAATGGATAAAGAAGATGTGGTACATATATACAATGGAGTACTATGCCTCCGTCAGAAAGGATGAATACCCAACTTTCGTAGCAACATGGACTGGACTGGAAGAGATTATGCTGAGTGAAATAAGCCAAGAAGAGAAAGTCAAGTATCGCATGGTCTCACTTA